>JARJDZ010000006.1:0-18223 GCA_030264555.1 Aleochara sp. GC000083
CTTCGGAGATCGACCACCCACGATGTGCCCAGTGCGCCACATGCCACTGGACAAAGGACTCAGTTTAAATGATCCATTTATAGTTACTTTTTCAATTTTTAACAATTTTCAAGATTTTCAACGAATTTCAAGGAATTACTGGAAATTTCGGGGAATTTCAGGGAGCTCCAGGGAATTTCAGGGAATTACAGGTAATTTCAGGAGATTTCAGGGTATTTCAGGAAATTTCAGGAAATTTCAGGGAATATCAGGGAATTTCAAATAATCTCAAGAAATTTCAGGGAATTTCAGGAAATTTCAGGAAGTTTCAGCGAATATCAGGAAATTTCAGCGAATTTCAGGGAATTTCAGGAAGTTTCAGTGAATCTCAAGAAATTTCAGGGAATTTCAGGGAATTTCAAGAGGTTTCAGCGAATTTCAGGAAATTTCAGGGAGTTTTAGTGAATTTCAGTTGTTTTCAGGAAATTTCGGGAAATTTCAGGATGTTCCAGCAAATTTCAGGAAATTTCAGCGAATTTCAGGAAATTTCAGCGAATTTCAGGGAATTTCAGGAAGTTCAAACAAATATCAAGGAATTTCAGGGAATTTTTTTCAGATACGTTTAGCAACTATTAACGATATTTCACCGAATCAGCGAACCTGTTTCAGTCTTTCCATATAGCTGAACAAAGAACCCTTTAAATTTTTCTAACAAAATGAAATAAAATAATAGAACTCAAATATGATATTATCCTTAAAATATCTTGTACCTTTACAAATCATCATAATTAATTATCGATTGGGATTGAAAAACAAAACAGGAGGAAAACTTTGGTATTTGATTTCCAGTCTCACAAAGCACGCAACTAACTTATTAATTAACGCAAAACCCACGCCTGCATAACCTTCAAAGCTTTCCACTTAATTTCCGCGCGGAAATTTCAATTTTCCTCCCTTTCCTTTAATGCTGATCAAGCTTGCAATATGAACAAATTGCTAACTTATAAATAGGGGCGTTTTAATTGAAAATTAATTGAAACTTCAGAAATACCTACGGCCACCTTGAACAGTGCAGAAAAAGGACTTCCTTTCAGCTTTGAAATCACATTAAACTTTACCTGATATTAGCATTTTAATTAAAAGTGTCCTAGACTTACTAGTAACAACAAATTTCCGCCGGAAAATCTAGCGAAAAAGAAGTTTTCTCATTCTTTGCTTTCATTTATATTCTACAAATATAATGGAACGTACATGGAGATTATGTGCGCTGATGAGGACTAAACTTATTAAACTTAGTTTAATAACTGAGTGAACTGAGTGAGGATAACTTATGCTGAGTTCGAGGATTTCATTATTTGCATACAGAGAGTAAATCTGGAGGATACAAAGGAAGGATAATGAAGTACGTTGTAATTTGCAATTTTAATGTGTTAACAATGTTTGTAATTTCGTATACTAGATCTTATTAATTATTTGAAATAGATATTTGTTTCTGGTGTAAACTTTTGGAATTTTATACGAAAGGAATTAAACAATAAACAAAAGAAATTAATTAAGGAAAACGTGAGTTTTAAAGTGTATTTATTAAATACTGATGTGACATGAGTTTTAATTAAGAATTTCATGTAACTGGATATTAATTAATTTAAATTGAATGGAAACATGCTTTAATTCAAAGACATAGAAATTCAATTACGAACCAAATCAAGGACTTTGAAACTGCAATTTGTAGTTGCATCTTGAGGAAACGATTTCCAAGGAACCAGGATGGAAGTTTTAATAATTGAAATCTCAATTCAACAACAAAAAATCCACCCAACAAACAAACAACTTTATTTCCTTTCTTAATATAAAAATGAAAAATTACAACTTGCATTTTCCAACTTCTCTTTCTTCTTTTATCCTTGTAAGCATTATGAGCTTACATGAAATTTTAATAAAACCGTTAAAATCATGTAATTCCCCATTTGTTTGCCTGTTTACGAATGGAAAACAGACGGCAGCGTTGGCGGAAATGCCAAAACCAAAAAATCAACACTGGAGGAAACTACCGCGCGTTTCCGGCCGGCTTTTCTAGCATGTGCGAGGATTGCAGGCGAAGAAATCTAGTGTGCGCCCTCAGCGTATTGGAAAGCAAACAGAACGCCCGAGAATTAAGGCATAAATTATTAGGACGGAAGCGACTAATGCGAACGGAAACAGTGGCAGACGACGTTAGACGCAGAGACTAACTAATAAGAGCCAAGTCTTTTCCAATTTAAACTTCATTTCATTTCCAGTTTCTGCACGCCCCCGATGATGATGATGATGGCGGCACAGCAGCCGCCGGCGACGCGGCGCCATCTTGGATGCCAGTAGCGCCAAACAGGAAATGAAGATGCATCAATTTCGTATGCTCGCCTCGGTGTTTACAAACGTGTTACATACGCGGTTTGCGTACACGATTACGGAAGTTCTGAGCGGATTTTATTGGATTTATGTTTTTGGTAGATGTTTGCATGGCGTACCAGACCGGAAATGAAGTTTTCTGGGAGGATAATGAAAAAATGGATTCCTTCCTGCATCATATTCTAGTAAAATAACTAGTAATATCTGGTGTAAACTAAACCAAAGAATAAAACGTTTAAAAGAAAATTTTTGAAACAGAAATTATATTTTTTAATTTTTTGCAAATGAAATATTTAGTGTATAAATAGATATTGTTATTTACTTTTTAGTTATTGAATCTAGTAAATTTACATCAAAAACAAAAAAATTTCTAATGAAAAAAGAACTTCTAGTTTCCATCTTTTCATCTTGTGTAAACCGATCTCTTAGAGCTTTCCCAACTCGGAAAACTAATAATGCACGTCATGAACGATCGTTTCATCATAAATGTACGTGTCCCATACGCGAAAAAGACGAAGCCATCATCGATGAAGACATCGCACTAAAACTACCGACATAACAAGAAGGAATAACGTCATCTCTAGACCGGAAGTACCTATAACCATGTGGAAGCCGTCGATGCACCGGGAGGAAATTATTTCTATAAATTCCACACTTAGTTCCAATATTCCAGTGCACTTCTCATTTTATGACGTGCAAAATGGAAATTTATTGCAAAAATATCGTCTTGCTGTTATTAGATGGATTGTAAATCAAATTTGCAATTTTAATTTTCAGCATTTATATTACTCGGAAATTCACAGGAAGTTGCATTTCCGGGTAATTTATAAATCAATTCGTGTCGAATCCATATGGCAACTACCTTTTTTAGTATTTGCTGATCAATAAATTTAACATATCTTCGGATATCGCTTGGCGGTTCTTTTATGCTTTTTCTAATGGAAATCCAGTCCAAAGTGGTGCTATAAATCTTCTTTTACGATGGGGACACATATTTTCAATCTTCCTGTGTGAAACCTTCAACCGAAGAAGGTTCCCTTTTTTGAGTGATATTTCAAAGATTTCATCTTCTTATTAAATCCTGATTTGTGGTTTATGAGTGGATCAGGGATTTGGTTATTGAAGATGTATTGATGTTGATGGAACATCCTCTCAAGAGGTGAATAAATTGCTAGGAATTCAAATTTATTTGATTTTAGAGTGAAATAAGTTTTAGCAAAAAGTTGAACGCAAAAAATTTTGTATTTTTTTTTATTTATAATGATGAAGAAAAAAGTTAGGTATTTAATACATTTGATTTATTACATGATAATTTACAAATTAAGTAATAAAATATCAAATTAATTTTATTAAAAAATTTAATAATAAAAACTCATATCTTGAAGCTTAGAATTTTTTTCTATCTTTATCTTCTATCAGATGATTGGTTGCTAATTTTAGATTTCTAATTTCCTCACATCTAGGATAAGAAGCAGGAAGCCGGAAATATAATAGCTCACGCCAAACAGGAAACGGTATCGAGTGATTTGATTAAGTTGCATATACGTGCGAATTCGCACTTTTATCTTCTTCCATCTCTTGTGCGAAAATCGAGCACTTTTTTCTAGTAGATTCATTCGATTTGATTATATTGCTATCTTTTCTAGTCTATTTAAACAACCCATATGAGTGCACTTGTCTATTTACGGACTCAACGAGTGTATTCTGCGCATTTATATAGATACAACCGGAAATGCGGAAGTGTTGTGCGAAAAAAACGGGGAAAATCGAGTTAGTATACTCAGGAGAGAAGAAAAATAAAAGGGAAATAAGAGGGAAATAATTGCATCAGGGAATTTACTAGAAAAAAGTGAACGAGAGCAAAAATGAACATGAAACGAATATGAAAACCGGAAAGCAAAAAATTGCAATAAAATTTTCCAGAGAAATATTGCATTTTTATAGAAAAATTTAGTAAAATAAATAATTTAATTTGATTGATACATTTTGAATAAAATGCATGAATAAATTGTTATTGGAAACGATCAAATTTAATTGACGACCAAAAATGATGAAAAATATATTCGCAAAATGCATTCGCAAATTTTATAAAATTATAATTTCCCTCCACAGCAACGAATATGAATAAAATTTTAATTAAGCACTCATGAATATGTAACAATCACCAACAGTGGCAACGTTTGTTTATCCAGCACTTAATTGTTATGCAGTTATTTATTTATTTATTTTCTTGGTGCGCTTAATTTAATTAATTTTCACAATAATTTCAGGCAATATTTTCCGAATTTATTAATGGACATCCACTAAATTGATCCATGAACCAAAATTCGCAATAAATTGTAGAATAATTTTATTTCTTAAATTTAAAAAGTCATTTCCGCAAAATTTCACCACACTATTATTTGAATAGTTAAATATTTATTGTATGGATGAAAATTTATAATTTATGGTGGCAGTAAATCCATTTATTACATGCACCCAATGGAAATTTAAATAAGAACAATACATGGGTCTATAAATAAACAAATTTGCAATATGGTGCAGTCGGGAATCATCGAATTTTCCCGTGTTATTTTGGCGAATTGGAACTGATAAAATGTGGAAACATTTGCCATTTCAGCATTTTATGCTACTTTCTAACTCGATTCGATCCCTTTAGGGCACAAAACCGAACCGAATAATTCCCAAACGTATGGGAGCATAAAAAAGTTTTATATTTACGTTCTGGAATATATTTTTGACGCTTTCAAACATTTTCATTGTGAATTTAATAAACTCGACGTGTCGGATGTGTGGATGAAAAAATAAATGACGACTCGAGTTGTACAAGAAGTTTTTATAAACATTTTTTGAAATTAGCATGGAACTTCTATCATTTGTTATCTCTTTGAGTTTTTTTCGCAAACAACCGAAGCTTTTTTGCAAACCGACCGAAAGTTATCACGAAAACAAACAGGACGCGTTAGTTTTTCCAGTTTCAGTCCTTGTTTGCTGGCTTGGTATACAAATTGCAAATTGCAATACGGGCAGTGCAAAAAATATTATCACCAGTTTCATGCAATGCGGGAAATTTGAAATAACAAGGATGTAAATAAAACTGCACACATTCGATGCGAAACGATGTGAGAAAATGTGCAAATTAAGTTTTCCAGTTTATGCTCCTCGATTTTATGATTTCATCCTTGCAAAATATGAAAGCAAACGAAGGGTGCTGAATTCGTTTCCAAATCATTTAATGATATTCAGTCCTTGGATGTTTTCCAAAAAGATATTGTTCATCGCAATATTTCATCCGACATGTTTCAATTATCCTGCTTGTTTTCATACAAGTCCTGTTCACATGTTTTTCATCCTTTAACATCCTTTAACAACATTCCATCCATTTATATTGTATTTTATATTATAAAATTTATAAAGTGGAAAATTCATGAGCGTCCGTATTTGCGAATTATAGAAATTTCAGTTTGCAGTTTTGTTTTGTTTTGTTTGAAATTTGAGAAGCATCACAATTTTCGAATAATGGAAATTCCTCTCTACGTTTTGTTTTGTATTTTTAGAGGAATGCACTTCAGGAAATGGAATTTTCATTCAAAATGTATGGATTCAATTCATAAACTCGAAACGATAATTTTATTCATAGATTTATATGCGTCTAGAAACCAACGGATTGCATCATGCAATTCATATTTTATCCTCGATGCACAGAAAATAGAAAAATAGATGGATGAAATGACAGAGAGGCTGTATCGAATGCATCTTTATGAATTTACTCAACTCATGCAAGAAATATTTTCAGTTTGAGCGCGCTCGATTCTTTTTCGGTGCATTTATCTGCCATTTTGCATATTAACCCAGTGCAGAAAAATGTGCTTCATGGTGAAATATTGCATCCATAAATATTAGTAAATATATGCATAAATATGTGCATTGACAAAAAGTAAACGGTTCGTGAACATAGAATTTATCAATATATTTATAATTCAAATTTTCAAAATCCATTAAATTTTTTGTAATTTTTAAGGATTATTTCAGGTAAAAAAATTATTACCCAATCAAAGATTAGTAAATATTTTCTAGTAATACTTTAATTTAATTGAAGATAAATAGATAAAAAGTTGAAATAGAAAGTTAAATGGAAAAATTATATGAAATTTTCATGTTTCAGAAAATGAACTAAAATTATCCTTGAAAGCATTTCTTAGAGAGAAAACCCCAGAAATGGAATTATCCCTAATTATAGCAATCTAGGTGATTAACTAATGGATGGAATTACCGGAAACAATAGCACGCTTTTGTTTATAGTGCCGATAAATCATAGCATTAGGGTTCCAACGCATCGGGAATTATTGGACCAATTAAGATGGTGAAGTAATTGCAGGAGGGGCAATTAACAAGCGTACTGGAAGCACAGAGAGTTCTGTTTGGCAACGTTATTACCGACGAACGAACGTCGTAATTCAACCGGGAAAACCCTGAACTCAGTTCGGATAGAGAATGTTAGCAAACTATTTCAGTCGGTCCCATTTTGTCCTCTGGTATTTTCACAAACCATTTTATGTCTTCAGTCTCCAGCGTGCTTTACTTAACTTTGGGAAATTGCGGTGGAAAAAGGATAAATTGAATTATATCACTTCCAGGATCGTTTATTTCCTCGTAAGAAAACGATTATTTTCTGAATTATCCCAATGCTGGGATAAGCAATTCTAAAAAAAATGTATGAAATTATGTGAGCTAATTTCTTGTTCATATTTCTGGTTTAACAAACAAATTTTTAATGGGATTCTAAATACAAATTTACCACTTTTTTAAATATATCATATACATTTTCATAAATAAACATGATCTACTTTTCTTTCAGGAATTACAAAAAGTTCAAAATGAGAACATCAATCAAAGATTTTTTTTGATTTTCAAATTATAGGAAATTTTTTATTTCTAGATTTTTTTGGATCGATTTAAACGAATCAAATCTAATTTTGTAGATCTCTTTCTGACAATAAGAATGTCAATAATTTTCTGTTAAACATAAAACACAAAAATTTGCACTTGAAATCACTTTTTTCTAACTGGTAACTTTCTTACTTCCTGGTTTTATTTTAAAAAAGTTCATATTTCCAAAAATATTGACGAATTTGATTGATTAAAAGATCATTATAGATCATTATATTCGAATTTTCATTTATCTATAAAAATTTAGCAAATCTATAAATTCCTTTTTTTAAAAATTACATTACAACTTTCAGTCCTTCTTATCCTTCTATCCTTCTTATCTTCAGCAAACTAACAACTTGCAAAAATATGAAAACTTGAATTCCGCAAGGAAATAATTAATTAATGCATTAATCTAAATATAATTAGTACAAACTGGGCAACAGTTTGGAACCAAACCACAAAACTATATATCAAAGCGGAAAACTTGAAAACTTTCCAAACTTTACAACAAACTTTCTGGAATCGTCCATTGGTATCTAATTTCACATCCGGAGTGTAAAACACCGCAAAACTTTGCGGATTGTTTGAATATTTCATGGATCTAAATGGAAATCTAAACTTCCGCGAAACCTCGAACTCATTCATTAATCATCCAAATATTTCACACGCCATTAATTACTCATGGGCAATAATTAATTTTTGACTCACCCAAATTGCGCCTTGAATTCGGCGTGATAGCCGTAAGGCCCGACTGATTCGTATCGGAAGCCACCGTTACGCACTGATTTTGAACCAAAACGATATCAATTCCAATCAAATCGTCCCCAAACTGATACTCATTGCGAACAATCCGCGCGTCGGATTTATCGTCGTGTGCGCGTGCCATGAACCGGAAACGCGGCTAGCATCCTTCCTGCACGAAGGATCCCAGTCGACTGCCACCTTCGCGAAGTGGTGGATCCTGTGGAGGATGCTGCGCAGCGTCAGGACGCCGACAAGTTGTTCCTGCAGGATACCACCTCACTTTCAAATCATTCCCTGACATTCAAACTTGACTTCCTCCACGTTGACTTTTTCTTGCATGATGGTTTTCTGTGTGATCGTTCTTTTTTTCGTTCGTGATGAAGGATAATATTAAATTTCTGGAATGATCTCGTTCGTGCCTGCTTGTATTTAATTTCTCTTTGTTTTCAGACCGGGTGGATCGTCTTTTGCTTGATGGCAGCTTAGTGAACACGCTGGGGCTTTTAGATTTATTATCATTACGCTGCGGAGAATAATTTGCGAACGTGACAAATGGCGCGGAAGGACGAGATGAATGTGAGCACCTTGGTGTGGTTTTCGTGAAGAAGCCACAAAATGCTCGGCCGGAAATTCTCGCACGTCTTGACTCTTAAGAAAACGCTGGGAAAACATTGGCGCGAATCTACCAGGGGGAAATGTTCGCGTCCGGCACGTCACTTCCTGTTCATCCCCCACCCATTTCCGGCTACCCCCCAACGTCAGTGAAATCGAAAGTTAGATGAGCGTAAATGTTTGTCGAACTTCTTTTGTTTTTCCCCTGGATTTTTTCATTTTTGAATTATGCAAGTGTTTTGTTTTTCAAGGATGACATCCAAAATTTAATTAAAATTTATTGATATTATAACAGAATTTAAATATTTAAAAATTCAACATATTGCAAGGAAATTTCCTAAAGGATAATCTTTAATCGTGATAGTAAGTAAATTTTTGAAACAATAAGTTTCACAGAATAATTTGTACCATAAAGAATCTTATATCACTCATTTTTGACACTTCCAATTTAAAACTTCCTTATTTTCTGCAATCAGTAATCCTTTCATTACATTTGCATTTTGTTTGCGACTGCTTGATGCAAATGAAAAGATAATTTAATCGCAGTTCTTACATCTCAAAAGATAGGAAGTCTGTGATTCACTGCGAGGACGATTCGTCCTGATGAGTTTGCGACTTTGCATCCTCACAGCATTAAATTAATTTAGTTAATTACGCTGATTTCTTATAAGCGAAACCCGACAACTAACTCGATAACATCCCAAGAAATATAACCTCGAAACGCAAAATATCTATCTGGAAAATACAAGAAAAAGGATTTGCAATTTTTAGATAAATTCGCAACTTGTCAGTAAAATTTGTGCGTACCTGTAGTTTTTCGTCCTATTATCGTTTTTATAGTACTTTTAGATCACATTTCATCCAGTTTATGTGTTCGTTTAGTTCCGGATTTGTCGCTTCCTTCCGGTTTTTTTCAGGTGGATGTGTTCCTGTAGGAAATGCGCAAATCCCGGAAAAGCCGCTCTTTATGCCGGTACTCTTCTGAATGCAAGAATCGAGGTAAAGAAAAGGATCTGCAGACTGTTGAATGCAAGCAATGGCGTACTTCATTGAGGACGTGTGCATGGAAGAAAGGATAAAAAAGAGGAATAATGGGCCAACTAAAGCAATAAGTCGGGTCTTGTAAGTAATGTTCAATAAAATGAAAATCGTATATTACACATCCTGACAGGATATAATGTAACCTCCAAAGAATAGGACCACATGAGGTCCTTTTTTTGGTTTTCAATTTTCACTATTAACATTATCTCATCTCAATCCTCTTCCAAATTTATTTGAATCCTTGAAAAAACTGAAATGATACATTCCTTAATATGAAAATATTATAAGGATAACTGGAAATTTTAATACATTTGAAAACAGGAAAATCTTTAGACCATGAATACATTAATCTTCATTCAATAAATTAAAACCCTGTCCAACATTATCCTTAAAATAAATGGTTTCATAGTGGCCTTTGCCCCAAGAAACTATCTCGTATCCTTCAACCGAAACTCAAGCAAGTTGTATGCTACAAGAAAAACTATTTGACTAAACTGAAGTGAAATGAAACTTGAATGAAGGATAATGAGTAATGTGGTGGTGTAACAAGCCAGGACGACGTAAACTTGGGGAAATATTACGCTTCGTTGGAGGATAATGCACACGAGCAGGACGTTAAGCACTCCCCAAGGAGTCATCATCATCGTCCCTTAAACTTTCCCTCAAAGTTGGCATCCACCTTCGAATGAGTCAGGATGTGCAGTGTCCATGAAAACAATTTCAAAATGGCTACCGTTCTCATAGATCCCATTTAAAATTCCCCTTTATTTTTAACAACTTTTAACAACAATTAAAATTCATACCATTTCAGAATATTTTGAAGTTTTTATTCTCAAGGATCTATATCCTTTCTTCTTTTCAAAGAATGTGTCAAATTATCGATTGAAATGACAACAAAAATGTCATCTCCGGTTATTTAACAATTTCTCCATTCAAAATTTGTTAAGCATAGTGTAATTAGTTTATATTTGAAATTTGGTGAAAATCTGCTGAGTCGTTTGCGAGAAAATCGCGTTTGAAATTTGGAAAAACAACTGTTAACATTTATAAATATTAATAATTTATGAACAAATTAATTCCCGATATTGTAATTCGCTAAATATATCCATGAATATATAATAAACAATCCTTGAAAATTCGAACAAATTTAGATCATTAGTTTCGGAGATATTGATGAAAATGTGAAAAGAGAACTGTTTGTAATTATAAAAACAAAAAAGTTTTCATTTCTATCGTGTTTAACAAAACACTCTCCTTGATTTTTCTCTTTTTGGATAACGTGTGTAAAATTGATAGAAACTAATGATATATCAGTTATTTGTTTAAAAAACCAAATCAAATTTTTTCCAAATGATTGAATGTCTCCTTATCTCGATTCTTCAATTACAAATGGCAACAAACATCGTTTCAGACGACTGATCACATTTTCAGTATACCGTATTCATGCCATATTCAAAAATGAATTCCTTTTTCGTCCTGGGCAACTTGGGACATTACGCCTCAGGCAGCAACAAACAATTCGTTCATGGAGCTCGCGTATTGCGTATCGAATGGGCCACTCGGATGGAAAATGTATGAGTAGCTACATTTTTCCTTTTCGCCGGCGAGCTTTCACTGGATGGAACGTTTCGTCATTTTTGTTATCGTCGAGTCGACGCATTTGTGCATAAGGCTTCTGTAATCCATCAAACAACCCGAGGTTATACCGACATATATCCCGAAAATGGTGGAAAAGTACTGAGAAGGGAAACGTACAAAAATACGTGTGGAAAATTCTCGAGAAATAAGGAAGGATAATGGAAATTGGTAAACGAGAAAGGATCAGTTCGTAAAATATAATTTAGACTTGTGATAAGATTTATTCCAATAGGAAAATCAAAGTAGATTCTTAGAAAAAACATTTCATGTTCTTGAATTGTCCTTTAAAATTTTTCCTTGAGAAAATTTTTCAACATTGATTTGAAAAATGCTGTTTTTAATAGAAATAATTTCTAATTCTGAAATTTATCATTTGTTTGAACAAAAATGGAAAAATTTTCTGTCATTTTTGAATATCCTTATGAAAAGTTTCAAAACTTATTCAATTTGTCCCATTGTTTGTTTTCTTGAAAGTTTTGCTATCCTTGTCCAAATAGGACAATCCAAACAGGACCAAGTAATCAAAATTATCATAAACCATCATCAAACTTTACCAAAATCATAGAACCTCACCTTTGAATAACGTTGCAGGTGAAATCCTTGAGAATCGTCCCAGGATGACGATTCCTTACTTCTTTGATCCTTTTTATTCAACTTTAAACTGTCCCCGAATTCCCGATCGTCACGCAACCTTAAAACGTAGTGTGTATATACTTTATAAACAATTGGTAACAATACTGATCAACATGTGCGTATTAGAATTATCAACAATATCACCCAATGTAACGTGCATCAACAACGCGTCCTGGATTTGTTATGCCAGAAAATATTGCAGCGTGTACCATGAACAAACACGGAATGTATTCAACAACAATCGATCCTGGCCGGGCCCAACACCGGGGGCAAAAACAAACAACAACAATGTCAATAGTCAACAAACACGCCGTCTCTACCCTCGTCCTTGTGGCATCCAGTAAATAATTATTGCTCGAACAGGCACGCACAATTCATGCATCCACAATGCGGTGGTTCAATAATCTGCATTGATATTGCGATGTGATTGAAGGGCAGCTTGCTTGGGGAATTGACTTGTTTGCGATCGAATGATTATTGTCCTCGCACGTATTGCTGCATCCTGCTGCGTGGGTGGTTGATTGCATGCACCCTGTTGCTGGCGATTTGAAGGTTAGATTACGTAATTTCAAAGGATTGTCGTCGAATTTCCGCACGGGAGCACTACAATTCAAAATTTCAAAGTCATAGGTGCAATGTAAACGTATTGCTTTAAATGTTGATTAAAAATGTGGTTGATTGCACTTGATTTTAGAGGTGTAGATGATTATTGTATCCTTGTTGCACAACCTTTGAGCTTGATGATGGTTCCTTTGAGCTTTGGAGATTGATGAGCAGATTTGGGATTTGTTGGCTTCGAGTATCGATGACACCAAGGATTCACCAGTAATTATTGCTTGTTGAATGTGTTGATTGATGGCTCAAGCCTGCGTTACGTTCCCATTTATTGTGCCTTGATTTCGTGTGTTTGTATCGTTGTGAGGGTAAGGATCACTAAGGGTTGAGGGCGCACGCGTATCCCGCAGGATCGAACACATGGGGGTTGAATTTCATCCCTTCGTTCATTCGCTTTTGTGCGCAGGATGTCACCACTTGAGAATTTCCTCTAAAAATCCAAATTTTCTCAGTAAAATTTCAATTTTTTTCACTAATTTCTCGAATTTTACAATTCCCAAGAAATTAAATATAATCCTATTGAAATTTTAATTAAAAATGTTAAATTCACAAAAGAAAATTTTATTTTGTCGTATTTTAGGTTATTTTTGGGGGGTTAAAGTAATTAATTGCTTGGCGAAGAAAACAAACCACAAATTAATTATAAATTCTGTCCGCTTGTGATTTACGAGACTGGGGGATGCGATCCGGAAACGCGCGTCCCATGGGCGCCTCATATGTTTAATTCGGAACGGGCAGGAACACACAACATTTATCACGAAAATGGTTGGCGTATTCGCGGTTTTCCCGACTGCGGAACAAAGGTTGGTAAGCTCTTATTCGAATGCAATTTGTAATCATCTAATTGGAGTGCATGTCCTGTGGTCGTCCTTTACGAATGAGCGAAAATGTGGGCGCTCTGCGTTAAAGTTAAACTTTGCATTCCATGCATGTGGGATTTCGGACCGGAAGTGCCAGCAAACTGCGCCATAAAAGTTTGCCTTGTTGTTAACTGCTGCCTTTTAATGTCATTTGCAATTCGCTCGCGTTGCATTTGCAATGAGCCCGAAATAAGTTCCAACGCAATTTGAATACGATTATCCTGATGATTGATTTTCCTCCAAGGAAATTCCAAAATACATTTGAAAAAAAAACATAAAACTTTTGAGATAACAAAGAAATAACAATTGAATGAAAGAAATAACTTTTTGTTTTATTATCTTGTTTTCGTATGTTTTCGGTTGTCTATTTTTTGCATTTATTTCATATGCAGAAAGAGCCGTAAAACTCGATTTGAATATAAATAAGATTAGCTCGCTGAAGGCATCAAACAACTTCAGCCAAAACGAAACAAAATACTGCGCAAAAAATCAAGGATATGAAACTTTTTATTTGTCCTTTTCGAGCTTTTTGCCTTTGTGTACCTTTCGACTTTGGAAAACATCGATAATCGGACAAGGACGAGAGGACAAAGAGTCAGGGAAAAGAAAGATGGCTGATCCTGGAAGACAGGACTCCATTTTTGCTCCTGGATTGTCCTGCCCTTGTCACGTGTATCTCACTCACGTGGAAAACCTTTCAAAGTAAAGTTATCCTATTATCTACGAATGAAATGCCAAAATTCCAGAAAGATCCTTTTTGGTTCATCTTGGAATATAATAATAAAAAAAATAATGAAATTCTTTTAACGTTTTTTTTATAATAGTCTATCACAAGGATAATTTTGTTTTTGACTGGAATGTTTTGTTGTAGTTGTTGTTTAGCGGTCAGCCATTTATTTGTACCCGTTTCCATAGCAACAAGAACAACAAAATGGGTTGCTTCTGGAGATGACGTCCGATGTGAGCGAGGTTAATGTTGCGGCTAATGGAGGCCCCAATGAGACGTTGGTGGCAGCAAAACAAGCCTTTTGGGTCGCATTAAAACTAGACCCAAGCAACTATTACTTGATTATTTGCTACCTTGCTTATTACTATCATGGCGGGCGTCTTTCGTGGAAGACACGTACGAAGTTTATCCATTAAGGTCCTGGGAGGCTGCCGGAAGGTTGGTCCTTTGGGTGGGCTGCACGTCTTTGAAACCGCTTAAGTAAACGAATTTAATCGCGTGGAATCGCCGCCCCAAGATACTATTATTTATGCATGAAGATAAGTAGCTGCTAATTTCGACCCTAGACTTTAGTTCATTAAGGTTTAGTTATTAGTAGACTGCGGAAAAGTTGTAGAATGTGAAGAATTCAAAATATAGTTTAAAGGATAAAAAATTAGGTTAGTTTTTTGTTGATATTTGCAATAATTTTGCTTCAATTTTTGGGAACTAAAAATTTTTGGTAAGTAGATAAACATATTGTTAAATTCTGCTTAGGTTTTTGTCAGAAAACTATGAGGAAATTGGAAAATTTTAAAGTTAAATTATCACATGAAGATTTTTAGTATTGTTGGAAAAAATTTCTTTTGAATTTGGTCGATAGTTTGAAAAATAAGTATCTGATTTTTTTGAGATTATGTTTGTTTTAAAGCTAATTAAATTATCTTTCATATGATCTATCAGAAAACTATATTGTCCTATCAGAAATGAGAGTTAATTAACTTCAAACTTGAAGAAAATTATAAGGATAAAAATGTTTGTGGTTAAATTTTGATTTTTGATATTTCCAAAAATACAAGTTTAATTTATATGATTAAAAAATATTTTGCTTACTAATTAAGTATATAATTATATTGTGAAATAATTTTATGAAACTATGAAAAAATTTAAAAAAATAAACTTAAAAACTTCCATAAGTTTTTAAGTTTTTTATTGTGAAATAATGTTTTGTGAAACATTTTGTACTTCGATCAATATTTCAAAAACTATCTTTCCAAATTATCGTAGGTTCAAGATTTTTGAAAGATAATTAAATATATATATTTTAGGATTTATCTTGTTGCAGATATTTTCAAAACTATTGGTTCAATTTTAATGATTCAAAAAGGTTTCTGTAAATAATTTAATAACTAATTAAATTTTACTTCAAAAAATATAAAAAAACATCATTTTTATACCAAAAATATGAAATAATTAGCATGGACCATAAAATTTGCATAAAGGAAAATCATTGAATAGTCCAAAGTACCAAGGATTTTTCCATTAATAACCAGGATAATATCTGGTTGGTTAAAACCCATTTAATATAACAAAGCACACAATTAATTAACACAGTGAATAAATATTAATTAAGCCAGGTAGCCTGCAAACAATGCCATTGTTTCGCTAATTTTTCATTAGGAAAGCAACCGCTCTGGGATGTTTCGTTATATTACATCCTATTTCAACCCTTTTCCTACGCATTTTATCCTTTAAACGTATTTCGTGTTTGCTTTGTTACCAACTTTCGACATTTTGTTGAGCCTTACAAAATTAATGGCAAATTAAAGCACGTTTAAAATTACCAATTATTTGACGGATAAATCGAGGACTAAACGAATTTCGGGTTCATTAATTAAAAATCAGACATCGTCTTGGATTTAATTAAGAAAATCGTGTTTTATATGCAATAAAAACAACGTATTTGATTACTTTTCACGTCCGACAATCAAGAAAGTATTGCTTTTCTTACACGAGCACGTAGAACGCACAAATGCTGAGAACATTTGATATATTTTTCAGGAACGAATGTGACATTTTATTGTTAAGCCAGGATTTGTAGTCGCATTGCACGAACTGAAAGTTTAATTTTCATCTGTCATCTGGTTTTGCCAACGTGCACCAATTCATTTTTCAAAGTGTTCCATTTTAAAAACGTCAACAAAATACCCAAAATCGACTCGAAGAAAGAATCTTATAAATGAAATATTTGCGGCTTATCTTTATCGAAGAAATGAATTCTAGTCACGTGCTCATGCTTAAACGCCTCGGTCCTCGTTAAACAAATGTGGAACTCAATTGAAGCGGACCGGAAATGAGATGGTGACCGCCCATCCTCCATGGACAGCCTGAACAAATAATCAAGAATCGTTCCAGGATTCGACACGTTGAGATATTGCGTTTCATTGTGGCGGCAAGAAGGAAAATAAGGCCGGAAGAACGACTGGACGGAAGGAGCCTAACACAAAGACTCGAAGGACGAGTGTGTATTTAAAGGACGAACGTGTTTGATAACGCATCATTCATGGAGTTCGTTCAATGCAATCCGCAATCATTCGGAATTGAGTAAGGATTCGATGCATTCGAATGCATCCGTGATGATTTCACTGATAACGCATCTAATAGCACTCCTGGCTGACTGTTGATTTGAAATGCACGAGTGAATGAACCGAGGATATCCTTTCAAAATGAGGATTCAATGGGGATTCATGAGATTCGCTCTTTTGTGTTTTCTCAAGGATAATTTCATTTGCAGAGTGTTTGCTCCTCAAGTTCTTGTTTGGTTTGTCAGGAATAATAATTTCATGTCGGCGAAGGATAACGAGGGACGTTCACTTAATGCCAACTATTGTGATGTCCTGTCATGGCTGCTGATGACGAAGGTACATGTTGAGGATGCAAATAAGAGGTGATGAGAGGTTTGACAAGGACTCTTGGTTGAATTGCTGTTTTAAGGATATTTTTATTCATATATGATTTCAAGGATGTCATTGAAGGATAATTATGGATACAAGAATTCAAGGAAATTCATTTTTAGTTTTTTAATTTTAACAATATGTTTTATTGAAGACTTTTTGTTATATCTTCGAGAATTTTAAAGATATCTCATTGGGATTAAATGCATCTTAAAGATAATTAAATTTCCTTTAAAATAAGTTATAGTACAATTATCTGATATTTGAAAATCTCGGAGATATTTGATGTTGAATTTACTACTAAACTTTTAAGTAGATTTTGTTATCCCTTGATGTTTATAATCATATTTTTTAAACTAATTAAGATATTTTAAGTTTTTTTGATTCACTTTATTGTTAACTAAATTCTCTTAAATATAAAGTATTAGATGATATTGTTGCTAATTGATAAAAGAAAGTTTTCGGGGTTTGAAATTCCAAATTCAATTAATCTACTAATTCTACTAAATCTAATTTTTTTCGATATTCTTTTCAATATAAATTTGAAACTAATGATTGTAATTAATATATTTTAGCACACATTTAAAATTTATTAATATGTTTTTTTATTAGAATAATGCCCAAATTATTAACTCTTAAGATATTAACAAAATGAGAAATTTAAAAATTTTAGTTTTTTATATCATAAAATAATTTGAAGCACTTTTATATCCATAATTGATATAGATAATGATTATTGATTGATTGATTGATAATTATTTTTGATAAATAACTAAATTTTCATTAATTTTCTCAATAAGAAATTAAAATTACCATATTTTAAAAATTAAAAATAAAATGATGAACCACAATGAAAATAAAATTTCACTTTCTCATTTTATCATCAATCAAATTTTAATAACATGTAAAATTCTTATTATTAATGCAAAAGTGCATGTTTATTACATAATAGATTGTTATGCTATTCATAATATTACCACAAAAAATATGCAGACTTTGCGTAATTTTAATGCAAAGTTTGCCATAATTTAAACTTACTGTTAGTAAAGAACGATAAAACTTTTATTAGGTGAGTGCAAGCTTTTATAGCAACAACAGCACTTTTGCATAAAATATATGCA
>JARJDZ010000008.1:0-47433 GCA_030264555.1 Aleochara sp. GC000083
ACTGCGAGCACAAGCGGTTCAAGAAGAGCCAGGAGGCGGCCGTGTGCATCCAGAACTATTACCGCAACTACAAGGAGCAGGGGGGACGTGGAAGTAGAGAGGGCACCCCAGCGGCGGGGCTCAAGTAAGTCGATCCCATCCCCCCCACTAGTTACCAAACCGAAAAAAAAGGGGAAAACAAAACAAAAAACCCTGAAAAACGAAATAACAAAACCTCCTCTAACACGGTTCGTTTGGGGGACGTTTTGCCTGTAAATGACGCCTGCAAGTACACCCGTGGTTGGTAGATGGCGCCACAAGGACTTGCACTGTCATTGAACGCAAATCGTCACTTCAGAGACCAGACTAAAAAAAAACAACAAAGAAAACGTGTGTGAATCCCCGTGTCTATTCTATTCGATGGTTTGCACTGCCCTGCCTGCTTCTATGTAGCTGCTGTGTATATCTGTGTGGTAGTTCTTGGTGTACATAACAACAACTAAAACTCCTCTCTCCACGATTCTACAAATCAAGAAAAGAATATCAAAACGTACGACAAATACTCACAAAGAAAAGCAAACGTCAAATTTGCTCGTGTATCTCAAGCTCTGGGATTCGTTCAAGCAATTGATTGAATGCATAAGTGTAGAATGGCCACCCCCCTTAAAACTGCCACGTCACCAAACACACACTCAAACCGAAATCCGCCATCTTCCCATCAGACACCTAACGCTTCTCTTTGTTGCAGCTCTTATAGAGACAGAAAATTCTACACTTATTATTCAATTATGTGAGTTTACAAAGGTCAACCGAAAAACATTCAAACATTTTCAACCGTTTTTTCTTGAATTTTGTTTCTCTCTGTTTCTCCTTCTGTTGTTTATCTTTCTATCTCTGTTCTTCTGCCTGTCTTTCTGGCTATTTGTTCAGCTGCCACATGGCACCACGTCAGGACCGATGTAAACGTCCATTTTGTCGTGTTTTAGAAGGACTTATTCACAGCGAAGACAGCATCAGGCCGCGAGGAAGATCCAACAGTTTATGAGGCAGAGCAAAAACAAGTGAGTATCACATGCATGACTTGCAAATCTACCCCTATCATCGCAAAGCCGCCATCTTGTTATAACCATGATACTAATGCCTAATATTGAAACCGTACTAATTTTGCATTCTTTTCCAAAAACTAAGTTTGTGGGATGAAACTTTGGGATCGGTGGTAAGTTCATAAATAACTGGTTTCATTCTGTGTTTGTTTGATGTGTACTTTATACAAATAATGGGTGAGGATTGATTGTGTTGTTGTTGTTGTAGGTTGCAGAAAGAACGAGCCGAAAAAGAGAGGCAGTCGGACCGGCCGTAAGTGGCTGTCCGCCGAAAGTGAGCGTCCCACGTGGCGCCCAATTCCATCATCGGCCTAAGTAATCATCTGCAGGACTTTCTGGACAAACGTAGTGGCTTTCCAAGGTAACAAAATGTCGTCAAGGACGAGGACGAACGGGACACATCAGCTTCTCTAGAACATTTGCCGCATTCGCGTGTAGATGGCGCTCGGCGTTTGACGCGTGTAGATGCATATACAGTTGCATACATAGAAGCGATTTAAACGCGTTATTCGCGTAATTCTGTATCTATCTAGTTTGACGATGCGTCTGATAACATAATTAATCGACGACGCATTCATTGAATGATAGATATATTTGACACGTTCGTCAATTTTGAACCGTACTTAAATAATTAACTACACATATACATACATATATAGCATATATATATTTATAGATATGGGTAACAAGATGAGGGAAACGAGTTATTTAATTAACGACTAATCCATTGGGTAATTTTTACGAATAACAATTATATGATGATGCATTTACGAAACGAATGCAACAAAAAGGATCGACAACAAAAGTGAGACAAACGTTTAGAAGACAATTGTTACTAATTAACGAATACAATTATACACTCATTTAGAGGAAGATTCATGTAACATACATGTAACATTAACATATTCAACACACGAATCGTAATTGTTTGCAACTTGCGGCCATGTTTGCGTCACTTTTCCGTTACCAAACATGGCGGATTTACTGGATTGTACTTCTCAATAACTCTTCAATCACTACTAATATGAAGCGCGTGCTTGTCATAGTTCTAGCCCAAAAGTAAAATGATGGAAACTTTGGAGGATTTGTACGAATGGAAAATTCAGTGCTGTGATTTCGTTTTTGATGCCTACCAATATCTATTCAGTCATTATTTAATACGCGATGGCACTTTTCATCTATCGATAATGATAACTGCTGTAAACTGCTATAAAATGCATCGTCGTTCGTGCATTCTTGAAGTAACAATCAAATTATCTAGGCCTCTCATTGTTCCCATTCGTTCCATACATTCGCAAACATGCAATTTGCATGCAATGTTTTGTCAATGCGAGCAGAGGCCATAAAACTTATTAAATAATTCCATGAATAATATTCGACGCATCAAAATCCACTATTTCTTATTCGAAATATATATCGGAAATATATATATATGAAAAAATATACATAGCAACTATATACTCTGTAGATGAATGAGAAAACTTTATAACTATTGCATACTTATACATTTAGAGGATTTCTACAAAAACAAAAACAACGTTCTAGTCGTTTCGTAGATGGCGCAGCATTCACATGTGAAAAATCCCCCACAAAAAACATATTTAATTTCAAAACCGGAAACCAAAGTAGTTGTTGTTCCATGATGATTTCAAATTTGAATGTTTAGTTTAGTCGTTACTTCTTAACTTAACGAAAACGAAATATTGCTATAAAAGATTTGTTCACTGCCAACTTTTATAATTTCACATTAGAGACTTAAGTCACTTGTTTTCCGCGTCAAAACCAAAACAAAAAAAAAATGAATGAAATGAACCTATAACCGACAAATCATACTTCCAAGTCTACAACTTTCTATAGATTTAGATAGATCTGCTTGCGCTCCAAAGCTCTCTTCAAGTTTTCAACTAAAACTAAATTCATTAACTCTACTATTAATATTAATATGAAGCAAGTCCATCCAAAAAAAAACAAGAAGAAATTTATTAGACATATAAATAAATAAAATTATATTATCATATAACGCAATACAAGCTATAATGCAGAATGCTGAATGAAAAGGAAGAAAATGAAGAGGAAATGTGAAAAGAAAGACATATATTTTACCGTACGTCTTGTTGTTTTTCTAAATCAAGATGGCGGATTGCCCGTTGTACGCGTATAATAATAAACCGTAGATTTTTGAGACTTCAGTAGTCGAACTGTATTGTAAGATGAATACTTAATGATAGTTCTGCTCATATACATATCAACAAGTTACAAGTACTACCATAGAGTTTGGGATGCATTGCAATTGAAATGTTATGGCGATATATCAAAAGTAACTAACTATTCTATTAACGAATTTGTATTCCCTGTACAGAAAATGTTCTTCATTCGTTTTCAACTTATCAAAACGTAATTTGTTTCTCCCTGTGGGGATCGATTGATCCAATGATTTATTTTTGATAACCATATAATCAGTTACAGTTCCCATTGTTTACTGTTAAGTTTCATCTTGTCGTCCGGATATTGAGACATCAACCATGATAACGATGATATTTGCGAACAGGGTAGAGCAGTGCAGGCGATACGAACAGCATATCAGCATTGTTTTCCAAAAAAAAAACGAATCCACATGGGAATGATATTTTTCTACCATTCAATCCACTCGCATTTCTTCGGATCTCTTTGCCCCATCATTTAATTGCTTCAATGCGCACTGATGTCTCAATGTCGCGATGATCTTTTGGCCTAAATAGTACAAACGTACCTGCAGGCAGGTTTACCTTAGAGAATTTGACTATTTGTAAATCGATAAATTGTATAAATCAAGTTATTTCACATGTGTACATAAATGAGGTCGTTCTCCAAAGAGACGTTTTGGAATTTCTCTGCAAAGAAACGCGGATCAGACGAATATTTGATGGCATGAACTTGTACATACTGTTGTTATCTACTAAAAATTTTATCTTACCTTTTAATATTTACACGAGTAATTAATTAATTAATTAATACGTTAATTAATACAATTAGCGGTGAGCAATTATGTAGTCATCACCGATTAATGCAATTATCTTAGCACTAAACTATCCCCTAAGCAAAGCAGAATGTAAAACAATTTGAAAAACAATTTCAGTTATCACCAAAAATTTTTGCCACCCCTTGAAGATAGGCAACTTAATACGCAGCCCGTTTATTTTTGCATTGATTTACAAATTGAATTACAAACTGCCCTTCGGCTTCTGCAATTTTACCCACGTAAAAAAGTGTCTGAGTTTCAATTTATCACTCGACACGTAATTAATCAAATATATCCTACAACGATAATTGCTTAAAATTATTACATAATGATAATTAGGGATAGCCAGACGAGCAATGATTCAGCTTCACGTAATCGACGACGAAAAAGGAAAATGTAACAATCAAATAATTCAATCTTTAGACAATTAAGTACTACTCCTATATTAATTACTAATACTAATGATTACAATCGTTGAAACAGTGAAATGCCCTCAAGTCATAATCGTATCGCTAATTTTCAATTCTTTTCCAACTTACTATAGGCAACCAATGTTGCACTGGAAATTGCAAATTATTTTTGTGGCGCAAACTGATGCAATAAATGACACTATAATCGTAACGAATCTAACGAACAAATTGATCCAAAACAATGAACGATAGATGAATATTTTGGGAAAAAGTTCATAGCTATATATAAAGTATAAAAACACCAAATTTCTTATTATAATTAATGAAATGATTACTAATGAACTTGTAAGATAATTGGAACGAAAATATAAATTGGCATAAAATTAGAGAACTTCAAAATGCGATAGAAATAATGAATTTGATTTGATTTGCACACCAAATTATTTAATCAATACAATTTTAAAGTTAACTAATAAATGCACGATTTTCTCTCACAATTAGCCAGGCAATTGTAGCTGAATTGCAATTAAACGTGATTCTAACGAACACCGAAAAAAATTGAAAGCAGAAAGTAGCAAAATGCAGCATTCAACTGTTACTGAAATGCAGCAAGACAAAAGTCCATTAAAAGGTCTTACAAAAAAAAAACTATATATAAATAACTATATATTCATATATAAATATATTGATAAGAAGATGAATTTTACTCAAAGATTTACATTTTAATTATCATATACTATGATTGCAAATCACTTGTAACTATATGAATAATGATAGATGAAGGCATATGAGTATAATTATATTGCGATTAAATAATAACATGGAGGAACTACCGAGTATTAAAATTGATCTAAAAATATAAATATATATAGATTACTTTATCGAGTAATTAAGGCAAAAAAATATTAAGAGAATAATAAATTTAAACATATTTTTCATAAAGTAATTACACTACAATGATGGTAGCGCGCCATCGTATAAATAAAACCATGTGAGATAGGAAGGAGGGCAGGCACTTAAGTAATAAATAAATAAAACAAAGGCCCGCTATTCTTGACAAATCTATTAGCAAGTTCCGTTACTGATAAGAAACGCATTGATCGCATGAAGATGCTGAAGGCATGAATCGATTGTGCGTGAGAAATTCATTAATCATTCCAAAATTCACTTGTTCTGGCTGAACTTTTCTTACAGCAGCTATCACTGCAGTTCTGTATGTTAAAACTGTAAATTATTTAGTATGTTAATTGAACTGAACATTGATTGTAATGTTTCCAGTCATTAGTTGCTAACTTATTTATTGTATTTATCTTATACTTATTGTGCTCCCAATTGATTGTTTTGTTATGCAAATGTAAAAACTGACTTTTGTATTTATTATTGTTAAGTCTCTTTCTCTCTCTGAAATATTTGTTGTTGCAACTTGAGCAAAACCTGTTGTTAAATAATTACTATTTACTAATTATGTCATTGACTAATAAACACTTTCTGAATTTCAATGCCTTCTGTCCTGTCCATTAATTATGGTATTGTTTCTGCATTCTCCTCATGCAGTTTTTTCAGCAATGATATTCTCAGAGGGGTTGCAATCTTCTTTAGCTTTCGATAATAACCACCCACTGAGAGAACACTGCAATGGTATGCTTCGCAGAACTCTTCTAAGTGAGCTTCACCTCCACTCTTTCTGCAGTTTCGACAAGGCGTCCGTTTTAGATGTGGGCATATCACCATGCCTACATTGTTGTATGTATAATGGCTGAGATATACTTCAGGTAATCGATTATGTGAAAAACAATATCTGCAAAACATGCTTGCTCTGTGTATATTAACCTATAAATGAGAAGTTATTAATTTAGGCAAATACGTTTTCAAAATACTTACTTGTAGAGACTGAATCAAGCTATGTTGGGTGATAAAATGATAAATTCATGTTGGGATAAGAAAGAATGTGGCAAAATGCAAACTGTTTTTTGTGCTTTGCTGTGATTTACAGATAACATATGGGCAACACAGTAAATTCAGCAGCAATAGATTCTAATATTGTTTTTAAATAAAATCATAATTAATTCTTTCACATATTAATTAAATTAAAGTTTCAATTGTAAGTAAATAAATTTGAAAAGTAGTATTTACATGATGTTCTTTAGGCAACCCATACAACAATCATTTTGTATGCACAGTCCTCGGTAATCCAGTTGGAAATTTGTGATTTATGTTCATTAAATGCAGGACAAGTAATAATTAAGTTATTTTGTTGACACAATTAATTCCATAATGATATAGTTGATTTAGACATTATGAAATGCACCATGATTATAGCATTGGAACATAATTGTATATCTCATACATTAATTATGTTAACTCTTTGGTATAAATATTCCTTATTGGGTATTGGGTCCTTATTGTGATTGCACAATGTCTTTTCAAAGATTTTTATTTCTATTCCTTTGGACATTACTGCTTTGTGAATGTCATGGAAATTTTGAATTTAAAACAGAAATTATTTTGAAAATATTGAAACAATTACCTCATCTTCATGAAATCGAAATTAACAGTCGATGGAGTCAAGGTATCATATAAATACAGCGATGTAATTCATTACTATTTGTTGTTTCAGATGAAATAATAAATTTTTATCGTAAATATAGGCAACCCAATGTATATCTGACATATTCACCAGATAGAATAAATTTAAATTTTGAAAACAACAAAGTTCTGCATATATTAGATTTCAATAATGAACAGGGACAAAAATTACTGATAGCAGCAAACAACTCGAATTTCTTTAAAAGTCCTTTTACTTGGATGATCTTTATTGATGACATCTTTCAATTGCCTTTGAACTTGAATATTTTCCAGGATTCTCGGGTCTATATCTTTCAGGAAAGAGACAATGTTGTTTACTCTATATTTCGAAAAAATACATCAATGAAATATTCCTATAATGATATTGCTGAATGGTCTCAGAATGATTTCAAGTATTTCAACTCTTTATCAGATTTTGCAAATCGCTCCAACATTCAAGGATTACCAATGAAGATTGGGTTTGTTCTGACTTATCATAAAACAATAGAAGAACTAAACTTCAGGTAAAATGTAATCGAACATCTTGATTTTGTAATTAAGATATTAATTTCAGAAATACTCATTTGGATACCTATTCAAAAATCTCCTACCAACTAATCAAACATTTGATAGAAATTATGAACGCCACGATGATCCCTGTCATCACCGACTCGTGGGGGATGAAGATACGAAATAAGAGTGAATACACCGGGCTCGTAGGGTTATTTCACCGGAAGGAAATCGAAGTTGCCTCGAATGTACTTTTCCAAAGCAAGGATCGTACCCGTTTCATTGGATACACGTCAATGCCGATTAACACTCAAGGAAGATTCATTTTTCGGGCACCAGCCTTGTCCATGGTGAGAGATATCCTCACAATGCCTCTACAAGCAAACGTCTGGCTCTGCATTCTCCTCCTTCTGATCTTAATGTTCTTCATCATCTTTCTCATAGTTCTTTTTGAATGGCGTCATTCTGAATACATCCATTCCAATGATACAAAAGCTAACATGTTGAGACCGAACGTTTTTGACATCATCCAGATGCAAATTGGGGCTGTTTTCCAACAGGGTTCTGAAGCTGAACCCAAAAGTCTTTCAGGACAAATCACCACCTTCTTCGTGTTCCTGTCATTCCTCTTCTTTTACACAGCTTATTCAGCTTATATCGTCGCCTTGCTACAATCAACAACTGATAGTATCAATACGTTACAAGATTTACTCACCACTGATATAAAACTGAAACTGGAACGATTTCCCTACATTGAATTCGTTGTGAAGGTACCCATTCTAAGGTTTAAGTTATGCAACCAGACTAACGTGTTTGTATGCCAGGATGCCCTTAATACGGACATAACTAGGGCGATTTACAACACAAAGCTTGCACCACAAGGTCAAACCCTTGACAGCAGTTTAGTGACCATCGATGATGGTATCTCGTGCATTCGGAACGACTTCTGTGCCTTCTTCACCGACGAGGATCGGATCTACAAGCAGGTCATCAAGAAGTTCACTGAGAACGAGAAGTGTGGACTGATGGGGATCAAATTCCGTGTAGAAAATTTCCCATATGTTCCCTACAAGAAGGAGAGTGTTTATACGGAGGTGTTCCGGGTTAGGTGAGTCTACAAATTACCAGTTAGTCGACGAAATAAGGTTTTTGAATTGTTTGTAGCTTGGCACTGATGGCCGAACGTGGAGTAACCAACAGGAACTTCTTGCGAACATACGTGAAAGCACCGAAATGTGAAAAAGCCGGAGGGATATTTCGCAGTGTGAGCATCGCTGATTGCTATTCAGCTTTGGTGTTCTTCAGCGTTGGCTCGACACTAGCTGGCATCGCTTTACTCATGGAAATTGCCTTCTACAAGCGGTTTCCACGGTATTTTCGAGGTTAACTCCAGATGCAGCTCCATGGAGATGATATCATATGAGTTGAAATGTAGGCAACACATCATACACCCATGTAAGTATTAGTTCCATTTGATTTCTTGTAAATTACATTCTAATTGGAATTATTTTGCAGATTGGAAATTACGAATTACATAAAGAAAAGGAAACTCAGTATGTATAAAATATTAATTTTTGGAGTAAATGAGGGAAATTTCGTTGGAAATGCCTGCATTGATAACCCACATGGAATCAACGATAAACAACGGCTAAATTTAGATGGAATATCAGTGAGTGTCGTTATTTATTAACGAATTCTCAACGATTATGCACTCAAATCTTGGCACTTGGCGCTTGCACACTTGGTAACCGAATTGGCAAATTGGTGCTCGCATGTGACCCAACTCTGATAACCCCAGCAATCTGTAAACACCATTTGGATAACGCAAAGGTCTTAAGCCAGCTTACAATTAAAAATAAGCACAAGAAATTCATGCTATCTATGCAAGAGTCGCTGTTGAGTCAGCATATTTACATTTCGGCAGAAATATGCACTAGAATTGCTGGGACAATGTTGCTAATTAATTGTTGATTTTGTTGAGAAAGGGGGAAGATATCAGAAACGAATGTAATGAAATATCGTCGAAATGCTATCTATAGCAGACGTAATTTTTAAGATTATTTCACTTGACGTAATGAATTTATGTAATTTAATATGCAGAACGAGACAATTTGATGTACACACTTAATTAACTAATTGTTTTCACCCGTGGCAGGTGAAACCAGCAATTCCCTACTTGTTTCAATACTGTATGATACATTTCTGGTGGATTTAGACCTAAGTGCTCGTTTAATGTACGCATTTTGTTGTTACCCTGGACAAAAACACTAAAGTACTAAAAATGGTTCATGAGAATGTATCCATGAAGTTGTAGATTGAGTTTTATACAGTACAACCTCAGAAATATTTTTTGGAAGTTGAAAACTTACTATGTAACGAAAACTTGGGACTTTATTGTAATTGTTATTATATAACTGGATCAGGATCGCACTGTAGATGCATGTAAAACAATGAGGGGCTCGTTTTTCGCCGCCACACCTCCATAAGCCAACGGATACCACCCTTCCTTCCCGTTCTTTGTTCGGGTCTCGCGTACGCGTTTGCCAACATTAACCAAATAGCCCATCCAACACAAACACGCGTTGGAGGTGGACGCGTGCAGAACACGCGAGTGAATCGCGAATATCGATTTTCGCCGGCCAAGGAGCGGCTTTGATTCATTAACATGGCGCCCCAAAAGGGCGGAAATAGTTTCGGGGGCCATTACGGTTATAGCGTGCATGCAACTACACATTAATTACATTTAACGCCGACAAGTGCATCATCGTAGAGTGTGCACTCGATGCGTGCGTACGTCGGCTCGCATTTTCGGCGGAATGGTGTGGAATTTTTGGGGCCATGCTCGAACCGAACTTTTTGATTTCGGCCCGCGCTGATTATCATCATCGAGCGCCGAAGCAGGTCAATTACGGTCAGCCATGAACTATATTATACGATAACGAGCGGACTTCTTAGTCAACAAATACGTATTCAAATTGTTAATTACACGTTCGAATGTTGCTAGGGCGTTCGAAAGTGCCATCCGATGGACGGATCCGTTAGGGCAATATGCCCATTGTTGTTTGTCGCGTTATCAGCGTCTTTGTTGGATGCACTATGGGCGCAAATAGACGCTCGTGATAATCGCCTCGTTTGTTTGCTGGCAGATGATGGCTGGAGGAGTCGATGATGAATGTTTTCATTCCCGAGTTGCAACCGTTACTGCGGGTTATCTTTGGGCGATAAGGCGATGCCTCAAAGATTTTTTCCTAAGGTCATTATTGGGTTTCATGTTTATAGACAGAGATTTGATAAAACTCCAATGGTTTGACCGTAATTCGGTAAATTATGCGTTCAAACATTCTAATTGTGTTTGAATACATAAAATTTACAACATGGAAAATTTCAAATTTTCTGTTCGACTACTAATTGTACATTATCCATGGCAATTAGACGGTTTAATTGTTGTTCTATTTGTTGACAATTTAATTGTATTTTGGCCAGTATAATGATCATAGTTTGACCATCAAGTAAACAAATTCATTTAGGAAATTCTTGGAAGCATTTTGATGCATTAATTCTGATTGATCTATGGAAGATATTACAATACTCAATTATTGGTTATCTCTTATTGATAAACGCATTGCATCATAATTTTTTTACAATGTCACTATTCATTTTGCTTGGAGTCAAAGAAATACCTTATATTTTTAACGGATTTCTTGTAAACAATAAAGAATTAAAAAATTGATTCTGAAATAGGGTACCAACATTTTTTTAAATTTGGATTTTGTTTATTCGTTGAAGATATGAAACGAAACATGTAAAACACACCGGAAACAAACGAATTCATCGATAAAGCGCATCGATTATCACACAATAAAGGGCGACATTTTTTGTATGCAAATCGACGATAACGATGTCTCCCGGCATGCAATGTATTCGATTTAATTCCAGCGCCATGCGGCGTGAATTATGCATTTGAATTGTGCATTTCATGACTGCCTAATTAAGAACGCACATTTTGTTTTGTGAGAAACAAACTACACATTACTTTTGCCGTCTTTGCGCGCATGCGTGAGTTATTTTGGTACAAAACACAAAAACGCGGTGGCGTTTTGTCTCCTGGACGGCTCACTACCATGGCAACATTAGAAATACAACAGAAATCGTAAATAACCAGCTCTAATTAAGTGAGTAATTGGCAAATCGATGCAATAAAAGTTGCATACACAACGTGAGTTAAAACAAGAGACCATAAACAAAGAGTGCTTGCAGTTTAATTTTGGATCTTCACTCCGACGACGATGACGAACGTCGTCAGAGTAATTTCCCATTGCTCATTGCGGCTGCAATGCATCATGGTGTACGTTTGGTTGCAGACCTACAGCATCACGGCGGCGTACAATCGGATGAGGTGAACAGGTACATCAATAATATCGATCGATCGATCGATGATGATGATGATGATAAAAAAGCGATTGTGCACGCACACAGTGGGTCAGCCGGCAGGCAATTAAGCGCGTTCGGCGGGCAGTGGAAAGTCGGCGCAAAACGGGAAGGCGACAAAACCTAAATCAGCAGACTCGCTCGACAACTTTTTAAATTGTGCACCTGTCCCACTTACTATTTTTACTCGAAATTCAGTAAAATTACAAACGCACACGGCGCTGTTGCCGGCGCTGTCGTTGAGTGATGCTAAACGCAAACGTCAAGGTGCTTAATATGCGTAATCAGCCTTAGTAATTAACTTATTCTCTCCCAAGAGTACCAGTTTGAATGTTTGGTTGCGTCCACGCGTCCACGTCACATCAATACAAACATAACCCTACGAAAAGTGACGTTTATGTGTAGGCAACCCTACATTTCGACGATATTATATTACAAATGGAATTTGAGGTTGGAATTGTTGGTAGCACGGCTCGCATTTTCAGATTCGCGGCATACATTATGCAAATAACCTGCGTGACAATGATATTTTCGGTGAAGTGGAAGGCCGGTGCTTGTGCGTGTGCCAAAAAGCGTGATTCAGGCCACCAAACGTACACCAATCCTCGATTTGATTTAATTGGGTCAAGTTACAAATCCACCAAACGGTATTACACATGCCGATTAAATTCGACTTAACCTTATAAGCTGCTTTTAACCTCAAAGTTTGCAGGGCAGATGACTAAATGGGCAAAAATAATTTCGGATTTTTGTTTAAAACAAAACAAAATCAGAAATCACAAGTCACGCAACTTAAGGGGTGGCAAAAGTCGAGAGGTAAGCAAAACCAACTCGACCCGAGCTGGACTCTTTAATAATTCATTTTTATCGCACTTTACTTGGCTCGCAGCTTTTTTTCGTAATAGTAATAAAAACGAAAAAGATTTCCGTGCGTGATAACACACATAACCGCACACAAACGGACGGGAACGGCAAGAACGAAAACGAGAAGGCGAATAATGCGAACGAGGAAATTCCAAATCAGGTCATTTCTTATAATATAATTACACCACCTTAAAACTAATGAAATTACGGCAACAACGCGAGAAATGTATCGTGCGTTTACGGGTTACCATGGTAACGCACCCTGTTGTTTACCCGCCAACGCCATGGCAACGCGAGAGGGTAGCATCTAATGGCCGCCATTTGTCTCTGTATGTGGTGTGTATGTGTGTTTGTGGAAAAAGTAAAAGCAGCAATTAACGGAATTTGAATAAAACGCGTGAGTTCTTATCAACGGAAAGTGGACATTGTCCCGGTTCGCGTTCGCGACTTGGTGCGTCGAGAGGAGCGGTGCCAGCGCGGCCGCCCCCCCTCCACCCCCGCGCGCCACAATTTCATTGCGCATGCGTCGCGCCGGCAAGCGAAATTCATGTCGACGTCCAAACGCCGCCCGTCCAGCCAGTTGGTGTCGTGCGTTCGTCCGCGAAGCACCATTCAATTCGCGCTCCCCGCAATCAATCAATATTACATTTTATTATTATTATTATTACAACACACACACACATACACATAAGGCCGACGCCAGAAACACACCCCGTGAGGTATTTGTGTATGTGCACCACTTCAAATTTGAAACCAAATTTTTGAAAATAGCGAGCCGGTACGACGTTTGAAATGACTTAAGTCACTTCACATGACGGTTCGTATAATTGATAACTTCGGAGTGATTTCACGGATTTATCCAAGTAAGTCTTTTTTAAGCCGCCCCTGTCTCAAAACCGCCCCCAACAAGAAATAACCTAAAAGCGCAACGTTTCAAGTTAAGTTAAGGGGGCTACTCGAATGAACGAAACGGGTAAGTTGAGTTTAGTTGGTTTTCGGTGGAAACTTCGTTGTAGATTTGCATTTCGGCTCACGTGACGGCCCCCGCGAGATTCAATGTGACTTAAGTCGCATCGGCGCGGCGCCGCCGCGGATATTTCGGATGCGTGCGGGAAAGGTGCGCGCGTTTCGTTGCGATGTGAGACAAAACGAATATGCAAACGACGACATCTCAACTTGGACGTCGTGGCTGCCTTGGAAATTTGTTGATTATCACCGCTTGTTATTTTTTTGCGTTCCGTGCGGTTGCCATGGCGCCCGCTAAGCCGACTTAGCCGACAACATCTCAGCCGCGACGTGCATCTTATCACGCACACATCCTTGATACGTGCTGATAACAGCCGATCGCTAATCAATCGTCCAAAAAACGCGATTATCATTCGCTACTTAAGTCGGCGTTGCTTAAGCGCGTGAGTTGCTCAAGCGAGTCATATGTGCGCACCGTTGTTGTGCTATTTACATGAATATTAGGCGAGCGATCCATCGATTCATCGATCGACCAGCAGTGAGAAAGAGACTGAGATGGAGGTATGGAGAGGGGAGAGTGAGACGGCGAGAGCGTGACTTTTGCAATCGAAAATGCATCGAAATCAATTCACTAATTACGCGCCGTGCACGCCAATTAGCATTACTTAGCGCGTGTACATTTGCATCGTGCTCATGCGCCAAAGCGCCATCTAGCGTCACACTACCAACGATAATGTATAACCTCAAAATTTGCAATTAGATTGCATAATACCGTGCGGCCAGATGGCGCCACATTGATTTTGTAGGTTAACTACGCTCAAAATGGCGAATGCACTTTGTAAACATGTTTGGTTATGTATGTTGGCGAAGTAGAAAAAGTTGAGCATCGAAGACCGGAATGGAATAACTGCGCGAGCCGTCGACGTTCGCGATGCGATTTGAATAATGCAACCTGACTGACGAGTTTTAATTAGAATATTCATAGTCGGGCGCCATATACGTGCATGAAATCGACGGATGTGTGCGTGCGCCGTGTGTCGTGTCATCATTAGGCAATAATCATCGCGATTCGCCATTTGCATGCATTACATCGAGTCCAATCGCCATAAAAACAACAAAATCATTAAATACAAGGCTCAACCCCTCCGCTGGTGGTGGTTAGTTATGTGGCAACACCGCATCCAGGTAACGACGGCAAACCTGCCAACGGAGTTCTTCAATTGTTGTGGATGAAGAAATCAGGATTTTTTGAAGAAAAACTAATTATGACATCTTCAACTGAATTGCGACAATATGACATTTAAAATGCCAACGAAGCAAGCTTCCAATTTTATTTCTAACGCTGTTTTGGATTTCTCGTTTGTTTTTCTCGTTTCTTTTTTTTACGTTGCATTTCTCTGCTTTTCTTTTTTAGTTTGTTTTGTTTTCTTGGTGATCCATCTGCTTGTTTGGAAAACAAAAGCCGAACATGTGTGTTGTTGCTAGGGGGAAAGCGTTTTGGTGCCAAATGCCAAATTTGGAGGACTGTTCACATCTTACCGGGCAGCATTAGATTACGATTGTAGCAATTTCTAATACTGTCAGGTAAAGATGTCGTCCGGACTCCGTGATCATCTATGACAGCCGAAGACTGAAGAAATTACCATCCAATTGGATTTTTATGTTGTTGGGTTGGTATCAGAAGTTACCACATATATCATCAAATCTAGGGGAATTTCGTTTCAATTGTTACCAGCAGCACTGCTTATGGCAAAGCATTATGGGAGCCATTTGGGGAATTTTTCGTTGAAGTTTCCCAAAGCGTTGAGCGCTGAAGCAGCGCATAATTAGAATTATTGTAAACAATTTATGCGTTACGATTGCGAGTGGATCTATAAATAGAGTGGAAACTAGATCGAATTAATATTCAATTATTTCTGCATATATTGAAATGAAACGCACACCACTCCCGGTTTGAGCAATCGATGCTTGGTGGCACACACCAAATCCAAGATGGAATTAATGATCCACAACAAAACTCGTTCGCTATCTGTATCCACAGGTATTTTCCGTTCAAAAATCACATCTAATTCGACATGCAAATTTAATCGAAACCATTGAGATCTATTAATGAGTTCGTACTGTGTACTGAATTCTCCAGAATTCCTCAAATTAATTGATCGTTTTGCAACGGATTTTTGATGGGTCACTCCTTTCGAGTACTTTCTAGATCATTCGCAGTAATCGCTTGCGATTGCGGGTTTGCGGAATTGCATGAAAATGCTGTCGCTTCTCGGAGACGCTAATCAGGTTTGCGGTCTGAGTGGGGGAGGTGGCAAGAGTTTGAGCCCGCATCCGAACGCGCCGAATATATCTCTGGATTTCATACACAAAACAAAACGGTCTCATCCGTCGTCGTCGTCGTCGGCGACGCCCGGTGCCGGGTTGCCCACGCATTCCAAGCATTTCGCTTCAGTTTTGTCGCCGTCCCACATGAGAGCGTTTTGTCCTCGCGGATGGGAATAGTGCACAAATACCGAGATAAAATTATACCGCACATCTCCATGCGAAGATCGCTAACTGCCCGTTAGTGTCACACACGCACAACTTGCAAGTCATTCCCATTTTGAACGAAAACAAAAACAATCGAAAATTATCATTTTCTTACAATTGTCGCTACAGGAGGAATTATCATTTTGTTTTTTTTCTGATAACAATTTTACATTGTCTCAAATGACCCATCAAGTTTTAATATATGTTTATAATGTCTAATGGATTCGTTTTATGGTTTCAGCCGTTACACTTTTTCAAATAATTTTTGGATAATCTTTTGGGTGTAGAAAATCTCGCTTTATGCAAATACAATTACAGATGCATTTCGTCTTTCTTGGTTTCTGATATCGAATTCGAAAGTCTTCGGAAATTCGATCGCTGCAACCCACCCAAACAGCTCCACTACCTACCCAAAAACTCGCACGACTTTCATCCGTGCGTTTTTGGCGTTGGTGCCGTTTGTGTGCGTGCACGCAGTGTTCGAAATCCGTTTCGAATCGGAATGGCTGCAAAGTCCCAATGTCGCAGCAGGAGGCTGCTGTGGCGGTTGGCCCCGCAAGATGATGGAAGGCGAGCACATGTGCTCGGATTTGGAGGTTATTCTGAGGCTTTGAAGCGCACATGCAAGTCGTTTGCATCCAGCAAGAAGTACTCCGAAAGTGTCATCCTGCTCTTGCACGCATATGTTTTACCAAAGTGTGGCATTCCACGAGTGTAAATTATACACTTATTGTTTTTTAATTCACGCCCAACGACGTTTTTTGTTCAGATTACTCTAGTACATATTCATCTTTTGCTTTCAACCATGGAATCTGATATTCTATCAAAAGACAATTGATTGATGAATTTTAACATTCATCTTAGTTTCATTCCCAAATTGCTAAATTCAGATGCAGAAAGCATGAAAATGACATGACATGAAAATCACGCATTTATCAATTATTTTGACATGTGATTATAATCCTTCTTAAAGGTCATTGAATTGACCACTGATAATTAAAATCTAACCAGAACTACACAAGAAATTAAGAGTTTCTCTGAAAACAATTTCAAGACTTTAAGCGCAAATAAAATAGCTCAACTATGACAACTAAACAACAATCAATCAATGAAAGATTTGTCGTTTGTAATGATATCTAATTCAGTGAATAGTGTGCATTCATTTCTCAACCAACGACAGCAATTTCTACAGTAGCTCAATACAACAAACTCGTGGAGTTGTGAGTACATAAATCTTGGTTTATCTTGAGTGCTCTTATCTCAAAGCTACACACATTGAAATTGGTTACATACATCTCAAAAAGCCCAATAATTTAATGGGCAACACATCTTCTCTAAAATAAATTTCCAAATTTTCGGTAACAATTCTTCTTCCTGATTAATTTGTGAACATCATTTAGAGATTTGATGAATTGTATGTCTAGCCAAACAATCAAATTATAAGTTGCTATTTGAGCAATGAAAAGCGAAATGAGAAGAAGTTGCAAAGCGCATTTCTTCAAACAAGAAAAACCAAGCAAATATACGTGGAAGTAAATAAATATTTTAGTATCACGTGTAATAGTGTGCTTGAGCTGTTTGTACGGCACATTAATATATGATATATTGTTGCCGCAGCGTTATCTGATACCTGATAAGCGGCCGCGTGGTAGGTGCACTATATGGAAAGCATTTTCAACATTTTTTCGTTCAAGTAGCAAAGGTAATCGCGCCCGTGTTCGTGCCGTTTGACATTGTTGTTCGCTGCTACCGCAACAATAATTAAATTATATTCTCGCCTCCTCCGAGAGAAGAAAAGCTTTCATGCACAAATATGCGATACGCTTTTGAGGGGCCGTAATCGGCAGCGCTGCGGGAAAAATCGGGGCCAATACGTAGGTGTAATTTATCGGGCCGAGAGTGTCTCTTCATAAATTCACCTTCCTCGGCGCGAAACACGAAATTTACAACGAGCGCGGTATGCGCTGCGTGGCGCGGTGATAAAAATAAAGAATCGGAGATGCAGGCGTGTGCTCGCAACCGATGCCGGTCCACCAGGTCCCCCTAGCTCCGTGCGGACGACGTGCAAGTGTCGCCGCGGTGACAATGGGAGAAACGTTTCAATTGAGATAAGTTTAGCCAGCGTCGTGTCCGTGTGTGCCGGCCGAGAGTGTAGTCCGTCGGCCGAATTTCCTGAATTAGATTCGTGCTGGTCGTACCTTCGCCCGTTGCAGCGGTAGCAAACACTCGGATTGTTCTAGACGCCCGAGAGACTCCCCGTTGTTTACAGCCGTCCCATTAGACGATGCTGCCATTGTTTTGCTGCCTCGTTACATTTTGGCACTTTACGCGTTCGCTAAAACATTACAATCGGTAATTATCTGAGATTTCCGAACTGCAACGCAATCACAAATGAAGCTATAATTTGTACCAGCATTGAGCATTGGGAGCCCTCATCGCATCGCTTCTAACAATGCGGTAAATACCCTTGTGATTGGTCGACCATTGTGTGTGGATATTGCACAAAATGGACATATCAAAGCACGGCCAACAATTAACGGAAACATTCTATTAACGCTGAATACTCGTTAACGTTATTTATACTCGGCTCCCTTGGACTTGCGTTGTTCGTCCACGTCTTCTTTCGGCAGGCTGGAGATATGGAGGCGGAAGATGCTCTGAACTGGATGCTCCATTATGTTATTTATGCCCTGCTTTCACGTGGCTTCCATCTGTGTTGGTTGCGCATTTAGGAGGCAATTGCGGTGACAATAGACGAGATGCATCTGAAATTATATGCTTGATTTCTGTCCGCAAGAAAGCAACGAAGAATAGAAAAATCTAATAGTTAACTAGTCTTACTTTTGGCATCTCTTCCTCTTGTTATCAGCAACTCGCACCTTGGAGACGATAATTTCTTCTTGGACCATTCCTTATCTAAACATGGTCCCATTGACAAAACATCATGATACCAAGGTTCCCAGCCCTCTGATCACTCTGATCTCCAATAAGAAAAACAGCAGGCAAGTTATTTCAGATTAGTGAGCCCTGAAAATAAAAACAAAACGTTAGAAAGTTGACATTTGACATCCATATCGATGCAACTTGTCGTTATCAATCGACTCAAGCCACAAACGCTCTCAAAAACATTATACCACACTACTTATCATTTTTTCCAAGTAACGCATTTGCTTACTCTTATCATAATTTCGGCGCCTCCAAAATAATTCGAATTGAGTGTAACCACAAGGAGTCAAGGCCGACGAGAAGATGTGGTACGAAATCATTCCTGCGTTTTCGGTCATCGTGATTGCCATGGCTTTGCCGCCCTACTTATCCATGTTTGTGAACAAGCTGCTCATCGACCACCCCTACAGACGAGACATGGAGAAAATGACGGATCGCTTATGCTACATAAGAGATCGTCGACTCAGCGACAATCCGTACTTGTTGAGCTGCGGCCTGTTCAACGAGTGCGACGACGATGACGATGACGACGACGACACCGGCGGCAAGGACGACGCTTCCAACGTACCTGCAAGCAAGGAAGAAAACGAGCAACCCGAAAAATAACTCTCACTTGTGTTAATTTCAACTTAATATGCTATTAAGCTAATACACTATATGATTTTGGTTAAATTGCACTTTCGTTACGAATCCGTTTGACGTAATGACATGTTACCGATATTACAGGTTTCTGTAAAATGTGAAATAACAGGACCGTACTCAGGTTCATTGTGGGCCACAATCTATAACAATTAATTTAATTATAAATTATTGGTTATTTCACGAAGATACATTGTATTTACTGTAGGAATTTATAATACCGTTTTTTTTTTTAGGAAAGAAAGGACCGTATTTGGTCAGAGAGTGACCTCAATTAGGACCATTGAATGGAGGGTGCTCCTTGATCATAATCACATGATGGTTTCGCTGGTATACGCGTAGAAAACGTAGAAAACGCAAACAACCATCCTACGGGTTTGCTTTTCCGGATCGATAGTGCCCGGGCGTGCGGTGTGTTCGCAATAAAAACGCCGAGACGAGAATGCGAACTGCGAGGAGGAGAAGTGCGCAAGAAAGTAACCGAGTCGCGATAACCACGTGTGTCCGTGCCACTAATGCCGTGCAATGGTCAATGCCCAACTTGTAGCGCGTCACACGTAATATCTCACAGCGTGTTGCGCCCATTTTCATCTCTTCAGCCGTCCATCACATATCATCCCTGCATAAACTTCATTCGAGATGTTTCTCTTCAGATTCCAATAACGCTATCTTACAGATCCGTATTTAGAAGGCTATGATGAGTGATCATGGAAGGATTGTCGAATTTGGGAGTGCCAGCAACGCCCTGTAGATGCTGTAGCGGCCGTAAATGCTGGCGCTGGCTTCCACCTGTGTGAAATGGAATTGATTTGCATATCGGCGAAACGCGAAGGCGATGGTCGCAAGTCCACCGCGTTTGTTTGACCAACCATGCCAGTCACGTCATCGGTGAGTAGTTTACATGCTAAATATATACATTATTTTCTATATATGCGAGAGTTTATGCGATGCAATATGTAATAAATAAAATTTAAAGTGCCATGCACACTAATTTCTTTTTTTTTCAGGTTTTTTTTTCCCGTTTTCGAGGTTGAATCGAGCGGTCGATGGCGCTCCCAATTGTCAAATAACGTTTTTTTATGTTTGCAGACACGGCACGACAAAATGGCCGGCGGATATGACGTAACAGGTGTCCTCCAACGGTCCCCTAGGATAATGCCAACCAATGAGTGAGAGATTCCAGGACCTGCGCGTGTTCCTGGGAGTGCTCCAGACGGGATGCTGCCCTCGGGATTCTATTGGCGCTGGATTCAGCCGCCTCCAGATATCCAGAGATGTGACGAACCAATGAACAGCAACGGATGGAATGCTGTGATGGGACAGCGTTCGTTATTCTATAGAAAGCATCCAAGATAGTAGCAGCGTTATTTATAAAATATCGATAAATATGTCTTATAGTTTGATAATTTATGGCCGATGTTGCGGCCGTGTGTGACGCTTTTAGACCGCTGTAGTCGCGGCGCCGTTATCATGTTTACAGCGCCAGCCGAGTTGACACACGAAGACAAGAGGCGTCTGACTTTTGAACTTCGGCTTCGCTACGGTTTCGATAATGCCCCTCACAGTATTCCATTCCGTCAGATTCTAGCGAAGAAAATAACGCGATTACGAGCACTTGCTCGTGTGCGCGATACCCGGCTATAAAAAGCAGCGTCTCAATAAATGAACGAATGCCATAGTTATCTGACTTCAAACTGATAACACGCTTTAATTACTTAACTTATTATTATTTATGTCGAAGTATGATGAGAGATAATACTTTTATTGAAATGTAAAACAGAATGCAATGTTAAACGAGAAAAATATGAAATGAAATATTATGTTTTGTTATCAATTAAATTGAATGCCGTTCAAACGAATAACCGTTAATCTCCCATTTTCTCCCGCACTTTACAAAATTGTTCCTATCATATAACAACCAGAAGGATATTCTAACTTGCAATTGAACTTTTCAAAAAAACAATAAATTGCTACTTCCCATAAGGATCAGAAAAGTATAGGAAAAATTCGGTAAAAGCAATGATTTTTACAATTTACCACCCTATTATTATTTCATCCGAATGCAATTGTTCATACAATAAGAGAATACTGTCGTGCCATCGATCTAGTTGGAATGAGATGGCGGTTTCGACCATTCGACACCCAAAATTAAATGATCATAACCGTGGCCGTTCAGACGCCGAATCGCCTCAGCCGCGTCGTTTCTAAACTTGAAGTGGACGTATGCGAATCCTTTACACAGCCCAGAGACCTTCTCTTTGGCCAGGTACAACTTCTGAATGGGTCCAAACGGCCGGACGAGCTCTTCCAGATCAGTCTCCATCGTCGAATCGCTCAAGTTGTTAATGCGAATTGCAGTTGCATCATCACGACGCGCCATATTCGGATTATCGGAGCGTTTAACTGCACCTTCACGCAGACTGGGTGGAACATACTTGGAACCAGTTGGCTTGCCACCTTCCATACCACCTACAAACAAATGTATTTAATAGATAACAAATCTACATATATTTGGTAACTGTGTGAAAAATGATTTGATGACATACCCATAACTGGAACTTTCTTGTCTTCATTTGGTTTCACACCAGCTAATTGTGTATCCTTCCATGGACACTTTGAAGTCCAATGGTCGCCCTGGCACATTCTGCACTTGACTACATTCTTGTCTCCAAGGGCCTTCAGCTTCTCAATTGCACCCTCATCTTCCACCTTCTCTTCTTCCTTGTTGGAGATGTACTGCATGTAAACATCTTCAGCAACAATGGTTGTTGCTGGATTTGGGCCAGCCTTGTCATCTGCTGACTCACCAAATTTGGCCCATGTTTTTCGCAGGGCAATTGACTTGCTGACAATGCGTTTTTCAATTTTGTACGTGCAGACGACCTTTACTTTCTTGTCATCATCGTTGAATTTATAATCAGTGACGATTTTATAGCCGTTTTCACGAACCTACAAAGAAATTTCAGGTCAAAGATCCACATATTGTTATGAAGGTGCAATTAATTACCTCTGTGGACGGTGGCAGGGTTCCTCCTTCTAATTCTACTTCATCAGCCCAGCTGGATTTAATGTCGTCTGCAACAGGCATTTTTACGGTTTTTTATAAACGGCAAAGAATTATTAAAGTGAAATAGTTAATCACGTTACAAATTAACCTTAAACGAGTGCCACAAATATGGCGTTTATAACTAGGTCTAGGGAATTTCTTTTGGGAACTAAATATTTTCAAACTTTTATTCTAAAAACAAAACTTAGTAGGTTCCATTAAATTCATAAAAAATACATTTTATTATATATAAATATAAGTTTATATTAACTTGATTGTAATTATAATAATTCTCAAATTTATTAGTAGTTTTCCATATACCTTTATAAATTCAGCTCAGTTGAACTGAGAAAAATTTTTGGGTAGCTCTGCAATGGCAAGGTGGGAGAATGGCCAATCTCAGTTCTGTTCCATATGAACTGAGGTTAAGGGTTGAGATAAGTGCCTGAAAGGAAAGCGCCTATTTTTATTCGATTTCATGTACCATGCGCCCTCTATTGGCGTATTCCTAAACATAAATATGACTACTAATTGAATCATTGCTTTTTGTATTAATATATTCATTAATTAAAACATATTTTCAATATTTTTATTTAATTTGCAAATGTGTGTAGTAATAAACATTTTATTAAAATTAAAATTCAAAATTAGGGTGACCTCCATTGGTAGGTAGCATAGTTAACGTTACGTCAATAAGTGCGAAAATGTCAAATATTTGTTTACATGATTTATTTCGTTAATTTTATGGCTAAATATAAATCCATAGTGATTGATTCTCGAGTATTAGGGCTTACATTAAACACTAATTAAATGGATTAAAAGCATTTGTGATTTAGTGAGTTTGTGTTTTGTTTTACTGAGTCATTATGGATTATATGGAATTGCAAGGCAAGAAGGTGAAAAATGATGGTAAGTCTCGCAATAATTCGACACAATGCCCATTTAACAACTTGATGTTTAACAATGGAAGTTGAGGAATAGATTCAGAAGAATTTTGTGACCCATGATAGGTAGATTGATTTTGGCTTGATGGTGGGGGCGGTACGCATCATTCGGGCATGCTTTACATGTGAGGTTAGGTGCAGAAGCAAGTGAAACATCAAATAAACATCGAAAATGCTACGAAGACAAGCACGATTGCGGAGAGAATTTCTCTACCGTCGAACGGTTGAAGGCAGGCAGAAAGATATTCAAGAAAAAAAGAAGAGAATTGCAAACAGCTTGGAAAACAACACGGCTATCCATGGCGATCTGCAAAAGAAGGCACTACATTACCAGAAGAAACTTGAATGGGAGGATGCTGGGCCCGAGAAATCTGTCCAACTTGGTAAGTTTCAAAAGAAATCCTCAAGGATAAAGTATAACATGCATCGCTTCTGTTTTAGGTGGTGAAAGTGGAGGTGTTACAATGCAAGATGATGAATATCGATATGCTGGTGTACATGACCCCAAGATTGTAATCACAACATCAAGAGATCCAAGTGCAAAGCTGAAACAGTTTATGAAAGAACTCAGATTGATCTTTCCCAATGCCCAGAGGATGAACAGAGGCAACTATGAGATGAAGCAGTTGATTGATGCTTGTAGAGCCAATGATGTCACAGATTTCATTATTGTGCATGAACATAGAGGTGTGCCCAATGCCCTTGTGGTCTGCCATTTGCCTTATGGGCCTACAGCATATTTCACAATGTCTGATGTAGTTATGAGGCATGATATACCTGATATAGGGACAATGTCAGAACAGTATCCAAATTTGATCTTCCACAATTTCAAGACTCAACTTGGACAGAGAGCAATGTCCATTTTGAAGCATCTGTTTCCTGTCCCAAAGGAGGACTCAAAGAGGGTGATGACTTTTGCCAATCATGATGATTACATCAGCTTCAGGCATCACACCTACAAGAAGGTGGAGAAACAAATTGAAATTTCTGAAATTGGACCTCGTTTTCAACTCCGACTCTATGAGATTAAACTGGGCACATTGGATATTGCAGATGCAGCAGACACAGAATGGGCACTACGACCGTACATGAATACGACGGTGAAACGTCGATTTTTAAGTGATGAAGATGGATGGAAGCAGGATTAATGTTAAATAACGTTTCTAAATAATAAACTGCATTTTTTTTTTCATATGTTGTTTGTATGTTTGTTTATTGTTATGTGCTATTTGAATGCAGATTTTGAAGTGACTGGAGTGTCACGCAGTGGTCGAGTACGCAAGAAATCGTCGAAATTGATGGGATTCGAATCACCAGACGAAATTGAAAAGCCCAAGCGACAGACCTTTGGAGCTTTCCCTCGAAAACATGAAATATCCCCTAAGGTAGCTTTTATTTGTCTCGTTTCCATGGCAATTGATTACTGAATTTAATTTGTGCATACAGTTAACTGTAATTTTCGAGTTATTATAATAAAGTTTCTACAGGGTGACGACGAAATGATGAAAACAAGTTTTGAAGATATGGCAAGCCACGACAGCGCTTCTGACTACGAAACGGAACATTACAACGAGCTGCAGATTGCCTCCAGCGAATCTCTCGATGAGTCCCAAAGCGAGGTCGAGGAGGAGAATCGAGGCTTTCGGCGTATCGATGAAATCGTTCCCGTGACCCCTAACGTCGCGGATAAGAGCTCCAAGAAGCGTCTTGTCATCAAAAATGGGAAAGTTATGACTAAAACGAGGCCTCCCAAGAAGGAGAAAGGTATACGCTTTTTGAATATTCTTTGGAAAGGGTTTGTGGTGATCCGGGGGGATTAACATTTTAAATCTTGGCAGGTAAAGCCAAATTGACTGCGTACATGCTATGGGCCCGAGAAACACGTGCGAAAATCGTCCGAGAGGAGCCCAAACTGGACTTCGCGTCGATTTCGAAACGTCTCAGTGAGCTGTGGTCGCTTGTCAACACCGGCGAGAAGGACGCCTGGCAACGGCGTGCGAAACGGCTGAATTCGAAGCAGAACGAACAACAGGAGGCGGCGAAAGGTAGCAGCAATTATATCATAAGCACGAATCAACAGCGATCGTCTAAGAGCGCGTTTAAAACCGATCAAGGTCAGAAGCATTCATACCAGTTGGGGATGCCCATCATCGGCAACACGATTTCCCCGGAGAGTCCACGGGCCAAGGAGGTGCACAAGACGGGCATCAAACCCATCGATGTGGCCGCCCATTTGAAATTGCTAGGCGAAAGTTTGACGATTATCGGGGAACGCCTAAAGGAGCATGAGGTAGTTTTTGGAGGTCGGCCATTTTGTTACTTATTTTATCTGGACCTGGTGCACTATTTCAGGGGCAAATCGCTGTGTCTGGAAGTTTGTCCGTTCTCTTGGATTCGTTGCTGTGTGCATTGGGACCGCTACTTTGTCTTACTCAGCAGGTTCCTGAATTGCAACAAAATTGTTGCACCACGGAGCAGTTGACGAAGATCGTTGATAATGTTGCTTTCATCATGCCGGGATTATAAGATATCAATAAGAATTTAAGTATTTAGACTTAGTTTTTATTATTCTTAATAGATTAGACTAGGAATGAACGAAACGTCAGTTAAGCGTAATTAATTTGTCAAATTTGAAGTGATGATGTAATATGGTCGACTGAATAGAAGCTGCTTTTTTATAAGAATGAGTGGTATACCGACGAGGACGAATGCCCCCAGGAGGGGTATACCTGTAAGATCTTCCTCGACGGTTGGGCCGCCCTCAGCGCAAAGCAGCCGTAAGTGTAACCGACGTTTCGTTCATTCAGTTAAAGATTCCGTCTTTTTTGGTGCTAGATGCGTCAATGTATAAGAAAACGACCACGACGACAACGATCATCCAAGGACCTCAAGCTGGTGGGTCTGGACGACCTATGACTGCCAGCACGGCCGGTCGAACGCCCATGGCTACTCCAGGTGGAAGCATGCGAGGAATGCGCCCACCTTCAGGTTCAAACCTTGCGGGCGCAACTCCAAGTGGTCCTCCACCTGGTGCTCCACCTGGTGTATGCCCTGCTGCGGCTTCTGCACGAACACCAGCTCCAGGGCGTACACCCGCTTCTGGACTACGACCCCCCAGCAACATTGGGCGTCCACAACAGAGTGGTCTTCCACGTCCAAGTTCCGCTATCCCGACACTTGGAGCTCTAACTCCTGGAGTCAGTCGATTACAGACCCCACGTCCCAGAACCGGTATGGCTGCACGTCCCAGTCAAGGGAGTGCAACTCCGAGACCTACAACAACACCAGGAGTGACGCAGAAGTCTGTTCTTTTACTTGGGGGATTTCCAAATTTCATATTTTTGTCTAAATTTCAGATCATCTATGTCGAGGACAACAACAACGTCCCGAATGGGCCCAAGCACATCACGAACGGTTATGCAGGAAACCAAAACCGTTTCGCAGACGAAAACTCCTGCAGCTTCACGTACTCCAGCACCTGGAGCACCTGGAGGAGCACGACCACGGACTTGTCCTGGAGGACAAAAACTACGTAATTGAATTTAATAATATCTAGTCCAGAGACTAATACGGAATTTATTTAGCACCCCTCGAGAGAGAGCTGCAAAGCACTTTAATGGAGGCCTCTGCACAAAAGCCGAAGGTGCCGTTGAAAGCGACCGGAGGTCGAAGAACGATGATTTCATCAACACCTATGGTTATGACGCAACAAGGACCTGTTCAGGCTACAGCGCAAGTAACGTCGACGAAGTCCGTGAGGAAGACGCCGGGAATGCCGGACGTTGTAAGTCGGGAAATCATCGCCGTGAAGGAGGTTGCACCAGGTCAAGCGGAAAAGACTGAAGTAGCAGTTCAACGCCTCATCCCCCCCGCAAAGAAAGGACGTGGAGGACCACAACAACGCGAGATACTCACGGTGACGAGCTCCGTGACGGTTGCACCAGGTGTGAAGCAAACAGCAAGACGACTCGTCTACGAAGGGGTATGAATTTATAACAGTTTTATAGAAATTGTTTAAACGTGGAAAATTTCAGGATCCAAAGAGTTTAAAGAAACCAAAAGCTGGCAAGCCTAAACCCAGTCCGGCGCAGGTTGCCCAAATGGTCGCTGAAGAGACGGCACTCATCAACGAGACCCTCGCCTTGGCTATGCCCGAAGTCAAACGGGTCAGTCCATGCAATTATCCAGTGCGCAAAATGGCGGAAAGTTACGCAATTGATCAACAAGCAATTGCAGCCCTTGAACAGGTATGTTATTCTATTTTAACAAAATGGTGGGTGACATTTTCGTTTTGAAGAGCGTCTCCGTCAGTGGCGGACTGAAAGTATTAGACTCCGAAGATCCCCCACCGGAAATGATCGCAAATTTGATGAATACTGAAGAACGAGGTTTGAATATGGGAGCCTCCCCCGCGAACGTCTATAACTACTTGTTCACTGACACACGCGTGGAGCCCGTCATCGAGGTGACGTCAGTAGCACCAGCTCCCCTAGAAGACGTCGTCGTACCGACTCAGAAGCCAAAGAGCCCGCAGCAGATTGCCAAGCAGCAGGAGGCAACTCTCAATTTAATTACCGAGGTGAAACCCGTTGAGGAAGCTTACGAAACGACATATTGCCAGGTGGTTGGAGATGCTCCCGTTGCCGGCAAGAATACTGCACGTAAAGGTAATATTTTCAATTACATCTTTTCAATTCATTAATTTTGATGATTAAAAATGATAGGAAAGTCCAAGAAGAAGCGCGTTACGCTGTTGATGCAGGAAACGCCTCCGTGGGCGCTGCAGGATGTGGAGTCAATTGTCGACGTCGTCGGTGGTCCCCTAGCCGAGTCCAGAGTCATCGCCGAGCAATCTATGGCGGAACCGGATCCTTTTACTGAAGGCATTGAGTACGTTTTGCAAATGGAAGCGCCGACGCATTTTTCCCAAGTGCAACTTCGCGGATCGCAGCATCCTCCATGGTTTCCAGGTAACCTTCACGTAATTTAACTTCATAGGTCGCTATTTTAATTCTGAAAATGCCATCAAGGTTACCTCATGGCTCTACCAGACAATCCGAATTTGATTTCGGTGGCGAAGTCGCCCAGCGCCGTCTTCAACGCTGCCTGGAAGGCCACCCAACCGGACATCTTCGACGATCACAGCCTTTTTGTGCTCTAAATCCCCACTCATACTGAAAAATTACTCTCATTCCCTTCCCCATTTCATGAATTTTCGGCAGCATTAAAGTCGATCAAGCAAACTTAATCATCTTATATTTGTCATATTAATTGATATTTATCATTTTAGCTTATTTCGAGGTATTTCGGAATGTGTTCATATTACATCTATTCAAATGGTACTATTGAGACGCATCACAATTAAGTTATTGTCCGTATTTACATGCCTACAATCCCTTGTTGTAGTAGAGAACTTCCGGTTTCTTTCCGAACCTTCGCAAGATGTCCTCCTGAAATTTATTTATTGTATTTTTTATTTGTAGTGCAAATAGGCGTGATAACGTGGGTCATACCTGCAGGTCCTTTTCCAGCTTATCAAAGCGTATCTCAGCCTTTTGCTTGAAGAAGGCACATGCCAATGGTGTCGCGAAGACGAGGAAAAATGCAACGGCAGAAAGTTGAATCGGGAGATTGGACCAAGGATAACGCGCTAACACCCCGCGCTTCTCCAGTTTATCCATCAAGACCGGCGTTAAAACTGCAAAACAGCGATTTTGCAGTTCCATTTTGAAATGTCCATGTGTGAGACTTACTCATGCCAGGGGCGGCCATCGTCATCCGGCTGAAAATCACCTGGGTGATGCCGCTCTTGGCAGCATTCGCCGACTGACCAACTCGGCGGCCATCTTCATCGAAGACCGGCGTTCCCTCGCGGATTTCCTGGAGGCGCATGCATGGAATGTTGATACAATTCGCCGCGACGACGGCGATGAACGGCACGAAGCGGGCAGCAATAGGTGGCAGACGCTTCGCGTAGTTGTTGAGCGACATCGCCGTCCCCACAGCGCCCGTCGTGGCCAATACATACGACGTCGCTAATTGCCTGCGTGCAAATTATAACATTCAAAATTCGAGTATTTACTAACGCCATTTACATATTTAACACAACGTTGTCGAGTTATGCAACGTTTAAATCACAGCAAATTTAAATCAATGCAAATGTAATTTGAACTATGCCGTTAAATTTCATAAGCGTCACAATGCGCTTTATTTTTCACCGTTAGATACGGCATTCTAATGCAAATTATTTGCAATTGAGCGAAATTCTGTGGGCATTTTTAAAATCATCGAAATTCGTGAGGAATATTTTTGTTTACTATCGATAAGACGTAATTTGAGCCGATACATCACGCTTTTTAGAACGAATCAAAGTTCATTATCGCGCAATGCGCGCCGTTAATCAGAATATTTTAACGAGCGTGATAAGCGCGTGCTTATGCAACGCGCGCATTCGTAAGAAAAACAAACGTGTTTACGAAACGTAATATGCCATGTGCACTCATTTTTGTCAACCGCCCGGCCAGCAAGTACTTACTTGGTGGAAATGGCGGCATCGCCGCTGCGATTTGAATAATTGACGATGGCGTTGAACGTCTGATTGATCCACTGCCAGAAGATGATGGCAGTGTTGGTTTTGTAGAAGGTCATCATGCCGCCGGTGATGATCATGTTCATGGGCACCTGCGCCGACATGCGTCCGATGACCAGCAGCTTCTCGCCGGTGTCCGGGTGGAACGCCGAATCGTAGATGTACTTCTGCCTCCATAGCTCATCGACAGTGATCGGCTCCTTCAATTCCTTCTTCCTAAAATGGAACTTTTATTAACAAACGATTTTCTCGTTGAATGTGGAAAGTTACTTGAATGCTGTAACGATGCGTTTGGCGCGATCCAATGTGGCGCTGCTGAGGAAGATGTTCATGGGGTTGGTGACGGCGAAGAAGTGCTGCGCCCGGCCCCAGTACGTGTTCTGGTCGTATTTCGGCTCATTGATGTTGATGTTTTGCAGTTCGTCATTCATGATTCACCTGGAGGACCCTGCCGTGCGCCACCAATTTTGAAAAACTAGCACCTCGTTGCCGAACTGCTCGCGGCGTCGCGCATCGGCGTATCCTTGCACGTCAAACGCAACTTGTTAGCGACTTGCTGTGATAATTATTACGCGCTGCTTGCGGACTCTCCGACGCGGACCTGCTTCCATATGCGTGCGCGGGCCCGGCGACGATGATTGATCAACGAAAAAACCGTGCCTCTCAATCGGCTCCTCGATGTGGCCTTCGATTGGCGTCTCATCCGGCGAACTTGCGGATCAGATTAGCGCGGCACATGATGCCCGATGGATGCCCGGTATTGGATCACGTCGTTTCGCGAATACCTTGCTTGCTTGTTTGCACTCGCTGAGGCCGCTTTCTTTCACTACCAACAAAATTTGAACTTAATCGATAGTTTGTTGCTGTGCGTACAGCGTCGGCGCCGCGTGCAACTCACCCACGCGTGATAACATAGATTTTTTGACTTTTTCGACTATTTTAGTGTTTTTTATGATGATGACGTTAAAATTTTGAACATTTCAAAAAAGTTTTGAATTTTTGCACATTTCTGATATGGTGCGACCTCATGTGGCAAATAGACGAACTCTTACTTTCAAATTCATTCAAGAAAGAAAAAGAAATCTGTATTATCGACATACAAAAATGACAGAAGTCACGTCTGTCATTTTCCACCGTCTGCAAGATAATGAAATCCGAGAAAATTGAGGGAAAGCTTGTTATAATTGGATAATATTATTTACATTTCGTGTGCGTGCATACTAAACTCAACATAAAACATTCCCAGCGATTCGAAATGCACTAACAAAGACGTGCTCGGACTTGCCCTCATTGATTATAGTGTATAGTCAGTTACCAGCGACAATTGGAGGAATCATTAGGGCCGAAAAATGTAAGTACGGCATTTCTGGCCTCATAAATCATGTAATGCCTACTGGATACCTGTTTCTATTTGTTTATGTTGCTTAAATATGTTGAGACTTGCTTGTAATTTTGATAGATGCTACCTAATTATGTTTTAGCATATTCTACAGTTAATTGATTTTTGTTGACGAGGGGCCATTGCCACCTGGATTGGATTGATTAGAAGATGATTGCTTCATGTTTACTTCACAAACAAATGACTGACACATGAATGTTATGATTTATCAATGTTCTACAACTGCATGAACAAATGCATTGAAGCACTAGAAAACATGATTAATAATTAGGAAAACGCGGACAACAGCGAATGCAGATACGTTCTAGTACTTGGCCGTTGAATGGGAGCCAACCAGGTGCAAGTGCATTTGTTTCAAATATCTCAATGCTAGTGTCACGATAATGCCGAGTCATGAATAACTAAACTGCGTGGGCGAGTGCAGTCAAGTGCAGAACAAATGAGGGTCAAGGTAACGCCAGCCCTCATAATTCAATTACAATCAATTATTTCGTTAATTGAGCAATATCTATCGTTATGGATATGAAAGGGTTGTTGTGACGTCACTATGCAGTATGCGACAAAATGGCCGACCATAATTACAACCGTTAATTACACGAGCGATGGTTTTGCCAAGTGGTAAAAATAGCATGGGAATGAGGGATCAACATTTTTAAATGTTTACGAATGTTGTAATTGATGCTGATTGAATGTTTTAGCTTAGCAACTTGACATTCGGTAGTTCGAAACGTCAAACAATGCGAACTTTCGAACGCAACGTGCGTTTACGCGTAAACGAGCGTCCGAAATGCGTAAACATCGCTCGACACATCGCTACAATAATGATGCATAAACGCCGCGTGCAGCGCGTTCGACACTCGTAAATTCGTAACGATGCTGGATGGATTTGCGTATACGCCGGCCGATGAGTCGTTGCCGACGACGAGGAGGAGAGCCCAGCTGCTAGACGGGCAGCCAAACGGTCGACGTCGTCGTCGCCGGAGTCGACTTCACCGGCTGGCGAAGCTTATTTTGGTGCGCTTCCTGTTTAGTGTCGACGGCAGCGTCGCCGTGTGCCCACACTCGTTTGGCTGCCCCTGCTCCCGTGGCAGCCGTGTTTATTTATAAGGAGTGGACATACGTATTTACAGGAGCAACACATGCGAAATCAAGTTAAATCGCAAATATTACGGTTTCGAATTCGATGGTGTATATTTGCGTTCGCTTCGGGATTTGAGAGAGAGCCGTAAACACACGCCGAATGCCGTCGACTTTTTTTGCGCGCTTGGGCCTTCGCGCTTGCCATCGGATACACATAAATAATAACGTTGCGTTTGGCGGCGGTAACGACGTCTGCGGCGATGCGTGCTGCATTTGAATTGGCGGCGATTTCCGCCGCTAGTTGCAGGAAGTCTCTTTGGCAGGCCGCACACTTGTAGATTTATTTCGTGAGTTTGTACTTGTTGAAGTTGAGCGCCTTATGAGTGCCCCGCGCACTTCGACAATGATCATGACAACAGCAGGCACGTATTCGTTGAGTTTTTTCCTATTGTAATGTGTTTGCAGATCGTATTTTGCTTTATTCGTTTGTTTTTAGTGCTTGTTTGCGTTAGTTGTTTAGAACTTTGCCAACATTTCATCCATGAATGGAGAAAATACGTGGAGTAAGTTTTTTAAACTTTATTCTTGAGTAGACCAATACAATTTCAAAATGACCGCTGATCTATTTTATCGTTGGGTCTACTCAAATTCAATTCAAATTCAAAATACTTTAGTTCATTTATTTTTTAGTGGTTGTTCGATGTGATAAGCATGTAAGCTGGCAAATTTCCGATTTAGTTGCCCCGTAGTTTGAGATGCTTTGTTGCCTGCTCACGATCACAGTGTACTTGTTTGATGCATTGCTGCTGAAGGATCTGCAGCGTGACCGACTGAATTCATCAATGTTTTCTCCATGCCGTTTGCAGGCCAGAACCAAACGAGCTATGAGTCTATGGAACAACTAGGTAGCAAAATTGACGATCTATGCGCGAACGGTGGCGGCCTAAATATCGAACAAGTAATTGCGATCGGCAACAGTAATAATGTAAGGAAGAAGGTGGCGCGCCGACGATGGGCCATCCTAGCGAAGGCCCTCAAGGTTGGTTGGTCGTACCCCCTATTATCCGAATTGTGCGCTGACTATTCGAACGACGTCCATTCCAGCATCCAACGATAAGCGAACCGTCGAGCCCCACGGACGAGTACTCGGTGCGGCGCATCTCCTCGCTGACGCTGCTCCGCACGCAGCAGCTGGACGACGTGCACGTGCGCACCACCGATAGCGACCTTCTGGCGGCGGCGAAGTCGCGCGCTTGGTACAAGTACGCGCTGGACGTCGGCGACGACGAGCTGCACGTCACTATCGGCCACCGGCTGCGCACGTTCTCCGCCGAGGACTTGATGGGGTTCAACAATACGGGCAACGTGTGCGTGTGGCCCTCGGAGGAGGCGCTCGCATACTATCTCGCCGCAAATCTGCACCTTCTGGCCGGGCGATCGGTGCTGGAGCTTGGAGGTGGCATGTCTTGTCTTGCAGGCCTCATGGCCGCGAAGTATGGACGTGCACGTGCCGTCCACCTCACTGATGGTAATCGCGCCTCCGTGGAGAACGTCCAGGTGAGCCTCGCGTGCAACGAGCTTGCGTGTCCGACGAGCTGCGCTGTATTCAAATGGGGCAACGATGCAGCTTCGCCAGAAGCTGGTGGAAGTTGTCCCTACGACGTCGTCCTCTGCGCCGATTGTCTCTTCTTCGACGATGCTCGCGACGCCCTCATCGTCACGCTGTGGGCATGCCTGGCGCCGCAGGGTATCGCGTTGATTATGGCGCCCAAACGCGGGGCAACGCTCGCCAATTTCATTGCTCAATGTCGCAGCAAAGGCTTCTGCTGTAACGAGGTGCTCAAGTATGATCGTACCGTCTGGGAGAAGCATCTCAGCCTGCTCGCGAATTGTGATTACGACGATAACATTCACTATCCTATTTTGATAGAACTGACCAAAGCTTAATTAATACGAAAGTGACCTTAGGAAGATTTTTCTCATTCTGAACAAAACATACCAAAAAACACACAAAAGTAAATCGAAGATTTTATCCTATATCAGAGTATATATTTAATAATTAAACGCTAGACCATTAGAGATTATATTTATATAATGGGTAAACCCATTTTCGGGTTTTGCTTCAAAAATGGTTGAAGATGAAATGAAGGATACGGAAATGAAGGATAACGTAAAATGTCTGATATGCACACCAGAAGAACATGGTTCAAAGTATTGTTGATAGGTGTTTCGATAAGAAAACTTAAAATTTCCTAGATATTTCAAAAAGATCCCGCATATCTCCACGAGGAATATCAATTTCTAATTGTTATCAATGTACCCCAATGGGACAAATACCAAATATAACATATACAATGATCACGTAGTGTTTTCTACGATTCGATTATTAATGAAATGCTAGCGTGGAAACGTTTTGATCCACATATTGTTGTTGTATTCTTATCAATCCTAGTTTTTATCTAGTCGAAAACTAATTGTTACCTCCCTTTATCTCAAAACATATGGGCAAACCCAGTACTTGGGTCGGATGTTTGCAATTCTAGTCTTGTTGACGTTCTTGTATTTTGCCTGTGATATATAAACGTTAAGGAAATTTACAATTTACTACGAGTTGCAGCAATTAACGAGTTAGAACAGATTGCACTTCGTCTACGATTTACGTCGATGTGCATGATTTATTCTGTAAGAGTTGTAATTTTCACCGAAATATTTGACTCATCGCATAAATACATCATTACTCATTGCTATTGTAATCAAAACAAATGATTGTTTATATTAATGTTAAAGCTGCAGGTGCAGTTGTTTTGGATAACTACAACTGGAATGTTAAACATGTAAAACTTTCAGTTGTAGCTTGAATAGTCAATGAGTCAATCCAATGATTCAATAGTAAAATTTGTTATTTGTGATGTGTTATTGCACCTTAGCATTGAAATGACATAATTTGTTATTTCGTTTTATCTATTTGCTCAGAAAAAATTGGGGAAGGAAACCTGCAACTTTAACGGTATTCTGTAACCACTCTATATTTTGGAGAGAGTTGTTTTACACCGTTCCAACCGCCTACCTTGACTTGCTAAAAATAGCAAACGACAGCATAGCATTGGGCAACCGAATGCAACAACCTCCAAAAAGTATTTTTGATTTTTTGCTGCACCTTACACTCCGCTGAAAATGTCCAAAATGAGATACGTAACGCTGAAAATGCTGAATGAATGGAAGTGAAATCTAAATAACGTAGTTGCTAGATCTGCTGAGAGATGTTATTAGAATTTTTATCCTCGAAATTGAAATTGAATGAACTGAAATGCTCAATTTTCGAATAACAAATTTGTTGTACTATACCAACTAACCGGACCCAGTACCAGCGCGTTCTGTAAATATTTATTCAATGTATTCAACTTTCATAAACATATCTAATGGAGTTTTATCGCTAAAGACGTGTTCATCATTTGTGAAGTTCCAATTCTCAATTCTGAAACCAACAATAAAACCTGTTTCATTAATTAGTGAATATAATTATCTTCCTACATTGGAATCTAATTATTTGCCTTATTCTAAATTAGTTCGCAATTGTATACTTGATTGATAAAATTTATTTTTTCAGGGCGGACTATTGGAAATCCAATGCCAAAAAGTACTGCGATTTCTGCAAATGTTGGATTGCGGACAACAAGCCGGTAAGTTCAGCCGCCATTTTGTTGTTATTTGCGTTTGATACTAAAACGTTTCGTTTGTTAATAGGTCTTTGCTTTTAGAGCGTCGAATTCCACGAGAAAGGACGTCGCCATCAGGAAAATGTCGCACGTCGACTGAAACAGATTACGAAGAGCAATCGCCGACTTGAAATCGAAAATGATAAGATCGATGCTGCCATGGCGAAGATGGAGTCGGATGCATTGGAGGCGTACGCGAAGGATGTGGGTAACAATGCAGATCTCACCTCCAAAGCAATTAATCAGCGCATCCGAGAAGCTGAAGCAAGTTCCAGTCAAGACGGAAAAAAAGTTTGGCGTGAGGCAAAATCGGATCAAGGGCACACATATTATTGGAACATATTAACAAATGGTATATTTCTTAACGTTCATTTCACAGAAGTTCCGCAAGAGTTTCTGAAATGCAATTTTGATTCCAGAATCCGTTTGGGAAGCTCCAAAAGAAGGCTACCTCAGCATCGCTGAAGCCAAAGAGGCAGATTCAATAACTTCGTCCAAGGTTTGGAAGGAGTATCATAAGAAGATGACCGCACATACGAATCTGCAAGAACAGGAAGCCAAGAAACAAGAAGCAGAAGAACGTGCTCGAATTGCAAGGGAGAAACTGAAAGAACGTCGCGTTGAAGACATTCCTATTGAACAGCCTGCACCTATTCTAGAGTCAGGCAAAACTAATCCTTATGGACGATGGCAGACCGTTAGCGTGACGTGTGTTTATTTTTAATTAATCGTTATTTATATTGATTAAACTATTAATTTTAGAGAAGTGGAAGGGCTGCCTGAAACCACGGAAGAAATTCCTCTACCGCCAACTGAAGAAGAAGCCGAGGAAGCTGAAGTTGTACCTGAAAGAAAATTTGTTGAGAAAACAATCGAATGTTTGGATGTTTCAGGAAGTACGCAATTTAAAAAGCGTAAAATGAAGAATAGTTTTAAGCGTTGTACAAGGGCACGACAAGATGATGATGATTGAAAATACTAGATAAAGTTACCATTTAGGAGTAGCGTTGGTCGTTTTTGTGCAAAAATTAATCCTATTTAATCAACTTTACTGTATTTAAGCAGTTTAATAATTCAAAAAGTTCAAGAACAATTTTAAATAGAGCGCATGCGCATTCAAAGATGGTCGCTTTAGTGTTGCCTAACCTAGAATTTGTGAAACACGAGTTTCGTGTTTACAACTGTGTTACCACGTTTTCGTTGTTGCGTTGAGAATTTCCTTTGTTAATTAATATGGCTGGACCACCAAAAAGGAAAGTCGTGGAAAAATCAAACGAAGCATCATCGTCATCAGGCGATGAAAGTGAATCAGAAAGTTATCATGGACAAGAGGTGCGAACAACATTGAATCCACATTCCAAGTTTTAATGTGGTTTTATTTCCTAGGAAATTCAAGCAGATTTTGAAGGTCGTAATCCAGAAGGCGGAGATTTCCATGGTATTAAACAATTGCTGAACCAGCTATTTCTAAAATCCCATGTAAATATCTCAGCACTCAGCGATATCTTGATCAATCAACCTGGTATTGGCAGTGTCCTCAAGCAAAGCTCTAATGATGAGGATGAAGATGATGACATGGATGACTTGACTGATGCTTTAGATGTATTTGGAATCACATCTGTTATTAATATGACAAAAAATAAGGTATGTATTGCACAATATAAAGCAATAAGTTATTTTCATTCCTTATATTTACAGCAAACTGATTGTATAAAGGAGCTTATAGAATTGCTTAAAGATTTATCTAAGCAGCATGCTGATGGTGCAATGCATGCACAAATATTGAACATTCTGTCCAGCAATAAGAAGATTGGACTGCTGATAAATGAAAGGTTTGTGAATATTCCTGCTAAAATTGCAGATCCATTGTTGACTTCATTGTTGGGTGAAATGGACAGAATGAAGCAGAAAGATCCTACCTACAATTTTGACTATCTTATTATGATATCAAAATTGCACAAGGAGAAGAAAAATCCCCAAGAAATCTTCTATTCAAATGCTGAAGAGGAATTGTTTGCTAAAGCTGCAAATTTTTCTTTTGAATTTAATGTACAGAATGATAGTGATTCTACTATTTCTGGCAAATGGTCTGAGAGTGATGTGGAAATGGTGCCTTTTAGGCAAGTGCTGATTTTTGAAGGTAATATGTTGCCTAATCTTATTCAACAAGTAAAAGTTCTTGTTAATTGATGACAATACATTTTGTAAAGAAAACTTTGTTTTAGCGTTTGCTTGGTTGCCTAACATATCGATATAATTAACATTTTTCCTTTTATCATTAAAATTTCATGATTTAATACATGTGAAAAGTCATTAGCAAGTAATGATGAGAGTATTTGCAGATAAAGGATTGCAGTTATTAAAATTGCTCTTTTTGCATGGCGATGTATCGGGTAACTTTTAAGAAGTTTACTTTGAAATTACGATATTCAGTTATACATATTGAAATTGAATATGTTCGAATGCGTTGCTGATTGAATTCCCAAACACCTGCGCGTCATGAAAACGCTTAAGAATTCAGTGCAGCACTTTGAGTACCGTTTTTCGGAATTGTACCGTGTGCATGATGGGCAAGTGCCATGTACTTCTTGTTTCGCAATTTCAGTAAGTGTGCTGCACGCGATTGCGTCAACAAGAAGTGAGTATAATGGCAATAAACGCGAAGATTATTACGCTATTTCACATAATCGGTGAGCATTTTTATTGATGACACTTTCAATTGAAGAACCGTACAACAAACACGTTGTTTTAGGTTTCTCTGCGTGCCAGTTCATGGGAATTTTGACAAATCCTGCGGCGGCAATTCGAGAGGAACTACTCCTTCACAACGATTCGATTGCAAATCGCACGAATCGCGATTGCCAATGGCGTCCGGTTGATATGCGAACGGTGTGTCCTGATGCGGACATTAAAACCATCCTGTATACTTCGGACGGGAAACGGGAACTCGTCGATCCAATGCAGGATGACTGGCTGCGACAGTCCTCTTACGATTTTGAAAAGGACGACATTTTATTAATTCATGGCTATGCGGGTGGAGACGACACATTACCAATTGCAGTCCTGCGCGATGGTAGGCAATCCAATATACACCCATTTGAATTCCCAAAATCTGAAAGTTGTTTTTTGCAGCGTATATCAATAATGGTAGTTACAACGTGTGGATGCTGGATTGGGGACCATTGTGCCAACCGCCCTGTTATCCTGCCGCCGTGCACAACATCAAAGCAGTCGCCAAATGCACGGGAGACCTTCTGATGACGCTCCGCCATGCAGGACTACGCACCGAGCGCCTTACGTGCGTGGGGCATTCACTAGGTGAGACTTTGACGCCTTCTTCGGCGACAGGAAGTGCCCAACATTTGGATGTATCGTTGTAGGCGCTCACACGTGCGGCTTGATATCGAAGCATGTGCAATTTCGCATTCATCGCATCGTCGCGCTGGATCCAGCGCGACCGCTCATTCCAGCGGTCAACAGGTTGAGTAGCGGTGACGCGGCCGCCGTGCATGTCATCCATACGAATGCGGGCCACTACGGCGAAGCTGGCCGCTCCGGACACGTCGACTTCTGCATCAACGGCGGACGAGCGCAGCCATTCTGCGAGAAATCCGGCTGTAATTTCACTACCCATTGAAATTATCCGTATATGCATTGAAACCTCAATTTTCTAGTTGACATCAATTTGTGCAGCCATGTATGGGCTATTTGCTACATGGCAGAGAGTCTGCATCCGGAGTTAGCGCGTCGTGCTGAACCATGCTCCAGGAGGTGTCCCACAGGACCACGACCAGGACATCGCATTGGAATTCCAGCATTGTTCGGACAGTTCACCCCCTTAACGTTAGATGATAGGCAACTTCTTATACACCTTAATTCATTGATTTAAATTGCAGGATATCGGGATCCTATTGCGTTTTTGCGGATGATCAGCCCTATTGTCCTAAATCGCCTGGAAGCATTGGAGATTTACGTTGTTGTGTGCAACAGCCACAATACGCTGTCCACGAAGATGTTGATGAAAAGTTCAACAAAGTCAATCGACATTAGCATATTTTAAACATTTTGATAATTGGATTAGGGTAGGCCATCTAGGTTTTTGACAGGCATCACTTTGATAAACTGTACGTTACATGGCCTAGTTTAATCTTAAAGTTATTTCTTTTATTGCATTTCGTTTCGTATTCATAAATTATTCATGGATTTGTAAGATCAATTAGCAAATGAGATTCATTTGCACAGAAGGAAGACAATGGGGAGAATATTCTAATAGTTTAGGAGATATCCGATAAATATTTATAAATCAAAAGAAAGAAGGATTGCATAATAGACATGCGTATGTGCCACATATAATTTAAATTGGATTTTGGTATGCACGAATTGTTCATGCACACACACGTCTACAGACAAAGTAACAATAGTTGAATATAAAAACAAATTGCTACTTTGTCATCCATAAACTGATTACTTTCTATTGGCGCTCTTAAGTTGGAGTAGACGATACAATTTGATCATCGTTTATTACTCTTTTTATTGTTAATAAGTTTGTTGTGTTTAATCATAGTGGTGCAACTGATTGCCGCATCTTCAGCAACACGGAAAACCAGTTCGATTACATTTTATAATGATTTTCGTATGCCGTAAATAACCAATTGGAAATATTGAACACGCACGCACAACGGAGGAGCACGCCGAATTTACGAGCATGATCCCACATTTTGGTGCGGTAGAACGCAATTTCAAATTTTAACGCGCTTCACTTCATCGCGAAGACGCAAGTGATGAGTGGTGACGGCTAAAATGCAGTGTTCAAGCTTCGTATTGTGGATATTTCTAACTTATGGTAAGTTCATTTCATTATAAAAAGTTTTTTGAATTAAGAGCGAAGGGAGTAAAGACTTTATTCCCTTCATGGATTTTAGTTACTTTCAAGTGACAGGTTGTCAAAGTTGGCAGCACTGATAGGACTGTCAGGACTTAACCTCTAAATTATTTGACTGTTTAACGATTGTTTCGTAGCAAATTTGTGTGTGATTTTGTGATTTTTTAGTTACAAAATTAGGGGAGGCATTTGTTTGGAGCATTGGTGATTGTGCAATTTACTACGACGAACCATGCACGCAATCAGTGGTGCAATTTCGCCTGTATCTGAGTTCCGGTAGCAATAGCAATCATAGTCGAAGAGTTATACAGTTGGATCCGTTTAATCCACGTTTGCCGCAATCTTTGCTCAGCAGCCAAACTAATTTGAAGATTCTCATACATGGTTACGGTGGATTAGGCATTGATTATGCTATTAAAAACGTTTCGGCTGCGTACCAAGATGCCGGCGTTCCTTTCATCATAGGTAGTCATTTTTTACATATCTAATCTCGTTCTAATACATGTGTTTATATTACTATTCATAAAAACTATGTAATCCGTTTTTAGTCGATTGGAGCACGATAGCAACGATTCCATGCTACCCAACAGCGTTTTTCAACACATGGCATGTTGGTCAGTGCACAGCAATACTTTCAATTAGCCTGGCGAAATTCGGCATCTCCCCTCGAAGGATTCATGTGATCGGTTTCAGTTTGGGTGCTCACATCGCCAGTTTTGCTGGTAATCAGTTGGAGAAAGCCTTGGGACTTCCATTCTATCGTATTACAGGTTCGTATCATCAAATGCAACCTTTCTGTGGCATAAAACCTCGTAATTAATTCTAGGATTGGATCCAGCCCTTCCCTTATTTGCCACACTAATCAATCAGTGGAAGCTGGACCCATCGGATGCGCCCTTCGTGGACGTCATCCACACGAGTGCTGGGTCATTCGGCAAGTTGGAAGCGATCGGGCACGTTGATTTCTACATTAATGGTGGAGCAATGCAACCGAAATGTTTGAATGCCACATGTTAGTTTCATACATTCTTCTTGAATTTTTTCTAATACAATTATTTTATAGTTCCGCAGTTGTGCAGTCACGTGCTGGCTGGTAAATACTACGCGAATACGATACGCAATATCAAATATCTGGGATATCCCTGTCCAAGTATTTTGCATTATTCTCTGGGATTGTGTAAATTCTCCAAACGACGTAGTGGAATTGTAATGGGAGAATACGTTAACAAAAAGTAATGGTAATATTAATAACAATATGGATTTTACATGTTTGCTTGGTTTTTAGGGCGACTGGAATTTATTTCGTGGAAATCAAGGATTCGCCACGATAACAATTTTCAATTAGTAGTTCAGTTGGTTGCAAAGGTCTTACTTTTGGTAAGCTGTGCCATCTGTGCGTCAAGATTGAGACTATAAAAAGTACAACTAGTTTCTAGTTACTGGAATATGCATATTCTAGGATAACGAGTTGTAATCAAATATAATAACAAGGGCGTTTAAACGATCAAGAGTCAAGTTAAACGAGTGCAATTACTCTTCCAAACTCGTTGGATTCACGAACATTTTCCTTGATGATAAATTTTGCACACAACGCGTTTGTGTACAACTTTAATTTCCAGGTTGTTCGTTACATAATTGCGCGTACATCGCGTTTATCGCAACGCTCTAACTGTATCTTACTATCGAATTTCTTCGATTGTATGCGTCTAGCATTTTAATTGATTTAATTGCGATCAGTAACTTACTAACTTACATTGCACTCAAAAAGCTCATATTCCATGATGGCCTTATTATCATCTAAACTTACAGAGATACATATCTTGAATTTGAATTTTTTGACACAAATTTAATAAGTAATTTTTAGATAAATTCGCTGTCCGCATTGGACTCAAAACATCTACATGTTTATACATTGTAAATAGGCAAATTATTAATACGTTGTTGCCCCTCTTTGGTTTCTTGGACGACCATTGATTGCCCCTCTATCAATCAAATCGATTCACATACAGAACCTTTTTTATCGGCGTGTCGTTCTGTAACACATTGCGATACGCACGAATGAACTTCAAATTTCGCCGACGCCGAACGCGAAGAAAGAGTGCGCTTGGAATTTTCGGTGTGCACAGAAAAAGTTTCTGACGCAGCGTGTGCAACGCGGAGAGGAAGTAGTTCTTTGCGTCCGGGGTTTGCATACTAATTAGTTACAATGTGCAAACGCAGTGTGTTCTTCAAGGGATTTGATATCTTCGTTTTCGCATTGATTTGGATGACAAATTTTGGTATGTCTCTAAGTTTCACAAATCATCTTTTGCTGAAAATTGTTATGTTGTTTGAAATCTTAAAACATAAGTATTTTTTAGCTTGTTATGACATGTCAAATATTTTGCCACCATTTCAACCATATCCGGATGAGGGACATATATTAGGACCACCAATTCGCCAGGAGCGGCAAGGTTCATTAGGTTTTGGTCCTTGTGTCGTCGTTTTAACCAGGTAATTTGTTTAATTAATTCTAATTTGTTATAATTCTTTTGTGACTATAGGCAACCAAAATTGCATTTTTAATTTTTTGATTTTGTTAATTTTAATTACAAATTTATTACTTTTCAGAGAATGTCCACATGATGATGTAACTTATCACCTGTACACACGAAGTCATCCGGATATACCTGAAGCGATATACATTGGTTCTGATCCAGGAGTATCAAATATTACAAGTTCAAAATTCAACATCAGTCATCCAACAAAAATTATTCTTCATGGATACAACTCGGATATGTACATCAGTGCTTTAGTCGAAGTAAAGAATCGTAAGTAAACTATTTTTAACAATAAAATTATGACTTATTCTTATTTTGTATACTTTAATAGAATATCTCAGAAATTCGGACTACAACATCTTCGCAATTGATTGGAGCCCACTTGCCCAAGGTCCCTGCTATCCTGCAGCCGTCTGGAACGCGCGTTTCGTAGGAAGATGCTCCTCGTTGCTCGTGAAACGCCTGAAGGAACTTGGCGTCACAGATATCCACGTGATAGGATTCAGTTTAGGCGCTCATGTTTCCGCGTTCATGGCGAATCATTTGCTACCCTATAAAGTAGCCCGTATCACTGGCCTGGATCCAGCTCTTCCAGGATTCGTCGCTGTTGATAAAGTAGCCAAATTGGATCCATCCGACGCCGAATTCGTGGACGTCATCCACACAAACGCCTTCGTCCAGGGAAAAGTCGAGCAATGCGGACATGTTGACTTCTACTGCAATGGGGGCATCATCCAGCCAGGATGTTGGGCTGATAATCGTACGTAAACGCAGATTTTCAACTTACATACGGTTCTAAATTAATTGTTTTAGGATTTTTTGCGTGCAACCATCATCGAGCGCCATTTTACTTCGCCGAATCGATCAATTCACCTGTCGGTTTCTACGGTTGGCCGTGTCCCAGCTACATCTCATATGTCCTGGGACGTTGTCCTCCACAAGGACCACAGACCATCATGGGCGAGTTTATTGATCGGTCAATACGTGGAATGAAGCTTGTGATCACTGAATCAGTCCCGCCATTTGCTGTTGGGAAATTTGAGGGACCTACCATTGATATCCTGTTTCGACAGCATGAGTTGAATCGCCTCGAGGACTTTGAACGCTATAAGGAGGAGTTGGCGCAGTGCGAAATCGAGGAAAATGAGTTGGCTGCGTACCATCATGTCCCGTACTTCGAGGAGGAATTTGGACCCATTCTATTCTAATGCACCGATTACGGCCACAATATCAATGATGTGCGAATGATTTGATTACAGCGCAATTACGGCGCGTACACCCGAAGGACTAATTACACTTGATTGCTTGATTGCTACACTCGTATGCATTTGCATTTTATCGACGCTCAAATTATGCGAGGAGTAATTATAAAGGACATTTGCCTAGTTACGGTAATAGTGTCACTGAAAAACGCGCGCGAATTGTGAATTACTACTAGGATGGTGGTGGTGGTAATGCATTTTATTCATTTCCATAAAAATAATAATATTTTGCATATTTTAGAATTCAAAAACAATAAATATCATGGTTACTCCAGGTTCAGGTGATTAATTGTCGTGGTAGCATTACAAAGATCTGTCTTTAGATGATTTATGCGAATTCTTATAGGATAATTTCAATTGTAATTAATTCCATGATAGAGCAAGGTAATAATTAAGTGAACTCGTTTGCTTAATCGATCTATCCGGTCCGAAAATGCGTAACCTCAAAAATTGTTGCTAAACACCGGCCTGAAAGGTCATCAATACCTGCTATTTAACTGATAAGAAAAGCATCCATGTGACCGTAAAACACATCCAAGCCGTACAAATGTATAAATATAAAAAGCATGGCGGCATTAAAACAAAAATAAAACGCGAGCGGCCATGATGAAGGTCTTGTTAGTGTTGAACGTTGCGCTGAATATCGTCCTATTGGGGCAATGCAAGCTTCTTACGGAAGATTTGCCGAATTGGTTGGAGGCGCTCGAGTCGGAAAATGGAAACTCCGTGCAACGAGATTTCCTCATGGCTGAATATAACAAATTACTGCTTCAGCAGCGCCTCCTCCCGAAGCAAGAACCTAAAGATATTATGTCTCAAGTTTCCTTTAAGTTGTACACAAAGTATGTGCATTTGATTTGTTATCCGGATACTAATAGTTTTTATTTTAGGAGTACGTTGAATACACCGAGCTATCTGGATCCAATAAAGTGTTCAATTGCAACATCCCCGTATGACGCCAGCAAAAAGACGAAATTTATGACGCATGGATTTTGGTCCAGTGCAGATTCGGATACATCACAAGCGATTAAGAACGCTTATCTCGCGTTTCAGGACGTTAATGTTATCCTTGTAGATTGGAAGGAAACAGCAGGGACGATAAATTACATCAGCGCTGCGATGAACACGGATTCTATAGGGCGTTATGTTGGCAGCATGTTAGATGCCCTTGTGGATTTCGGGACGAACCCCAAAGATATCCACCTCGTGGGTCATAGTTTGGGAGCTCATATTTCTGGTTTTGCTGGGAAATACACCCAGCACAAAGTAGATCGCATCACTGGTACGTTCATCAACATTTTTGACTATTAATTTATTATATCTATTAATTTTTATTCATTTCTGGCTATTTACAGGATTGGATCCAGCTGGACCTCTCTTTGAAACGTTCCCATTGATCAAAGATCACTTGTCTGTTGGTAAGGCAGATTTTGTTGATATTATTCACACTTCGGCTGGATCTCTTGGCTTCAAGAGCCCAATTGGAAATGTTGACTTCTATCCTAATGAAGGAAAAGCTCCTCAACCTGGTTGTAAGGATATGATTTACATGTTAGGAAATATAGCGACAATGGCGGACGGTTGTAGCCACGGACGTAGTTGGCAATTGTTTGCTGATAGCATTAATCCAGATCAAAAGTATATCGCACATCATTGTGATAGTTATCAAGCTCTTGAAAATCGTAGTTGTAATGGAGATGAGGAATTAATGGGCGAATATGTCAGTTATAATGGAAATGGTTCTTATTATTTAGCTACCAATAGCCATCCACCTTATCCGATAACTAGTTTTTAAAATGTTGTCATGATAAATTATGATTGTTGCATTGTTATGGTTGTTAATAAGAATTTCATAATTTTCATATTGTGCCTCCAATTTAAATTTTAAATCTAGGGATTTTTATTTTATTATGTTACGTAAAGTCACTAGATACTATAAGTACCGCAATCGTCAGCCATTTTGGGGCAAAATCATGGCGCGAAATTTAAATTTGACATGTATTTCATACTTCAATTGCCGCCATTTTGGGGCAAA
>JARJDZ010000009.1:0-28277 GCA_030264555.1 Aleochara sp. GC000083
ATAGACAATTGTTAATGTCATTACTTTGTAATTATGAAAACATATTGTATTTCTTATAATATAGCTTTGATAAAGTTTTCACTTCTATCGTGTGGTCTTAAGCACACATTGGTTTTTTCAGATTAAAATTCATTTTCTTATCATTTTCAATCTTTCGAATATTATTATTACAATATTTAATGTTATTAATGGAAATTCGTATAAAAGTTAAGATATAGTTTAAAATAATCAAAATAAAGTAGAAATTATCTCTAATTTTGGTACAAAGATTGTCATTAAATATAAGTTGCAGTGTCCAATTTATCACCACAAAATTAATTTGAAGAAAATTTTCATTTGAATTTTATAATCATCAAAATTTCATGGTTCATACGTTTCTAATCGAAGTAACTTTAGCAAGAAATCAAAATGTCAGATTCAAAATTAATTTGAGTATTGATGCTCTTATCAAATTTTAGTTCACAATTTATTGGAAAATTATTCAATGCAAATACTAAAATTTTAGAAAATATTTTGGTAAAAATAAATTCTGTAGTTTATCTAATCATAGAATCGATTTTCAAATAATTTTCAATTGTATTTTGTGATCAAAGTCATTACATGCAATCTAATAGTTTCTTTTCTAAGAAAATGTGTTAAAAAGTTAATTCAACTTCCGAAGGTAGAGAATCATAATTAATTATGTTATAAAATGCAAGATTAAATTTTAGTTAAAGCTTTCAGTTTACAGGAAAATACCATAAAGAAATGAAGTGCATTCAAATTGTATAATGTTTTGATGAGAATCAATTTGCAATACTTCTTATTGCAAAATTAATTTGAAACAAATTTTCATCCCCATTTTGAGATCAAAATATTATGCTCAAAATTTTTTTGTAAGAGTGAAATTTCCATTTTTTCGTATTGTAGAATTAACTACTAAATAATTTTCATTATGTTTTTTTACCCATGAAAATTTGACGTAGTATTCGTTTCTGTTTAAGAGACGATGTTAAAAAGTTAATACAACTTTAGTAACAACTTAAATTAATGGCGGAATTATCATTAGTTTGGTGATATAATACTAAAATTCAATATTAGTTAAAGTTTTCAATTTATTGAACAATTTGTAGTGAGCTGAAATATTGAAAGATTTTTGCAATTTGTCTCTCTGTCGATTCAATTTTAAAAAATAATTATTCGGATTTTATAATTAATATAATTTCATAGTGTAGTATTTCCTCTTTGGGAAGTAATCAACAAAAATTGCAAATACTAAAATATTGGAAGATTTTTGAATAAGCGCAAATATTGTACTTTTTCATATTGTAAAATTAATGTTAAAAAAATTTTTCAAACATTAAAATTTCACATAATTTTGGATCCTCCTTAAGAAAAGAAAAGTTATTATAACTTCAAAAAGAAATAAAAGTAATTGCAGAATCTCCTGTAATTTAGTTACAAAGCAATAAAAATTAGTATTCTTAGTTTATAAGAAAATTACCCCATAATATTGGAAAATTTTTTGATGAAAATAATTTTTTCAGTTTTGATTTATTGCATATTTATGGTATTGTAATATTTCAAAATTTCAAAGTTTAATCATTTTCCTTGAAAAAGACAAAATAACAATACACTCATAATTAAAATAGTGTATAAAAATTTCATTCAAGTTTAATTGTAGTTATCAAAAAATCGTAAATGTTGAAAAAGTAGAAGATTTTTTGATAATAATAAATCTTTAAATTTATCATTTTTTATAGAATTAATTTCAAAAAAATTCATTCGCATTTTCTAATTGTAAAAATTTCATGTCCTATTAGTTCCCCCGTGTGAAAAGTTTTTAAAAAGTTAGTAAAACTTTAAAAACAAATTATTTCAGATATAAAGTATTAAAAAGTAGTTGAAATTTTGAGTTTATAGGAAAAGTACTCAAAGAATTGCAATACACTGAAATATTGGCAGATTTTTTGTTGTACAATTTTTTTTGAGCATCAAACATTTGTATGAGAGCGAAATTGGAATTTGGCGCAAAGTTGGCGAATTGCCAGTCGGATTTAATGAATTTTGTTTAGCGCATTCAGTCCGGCCGGCCGTTATCCTCCCCCAATTTTTCCAGTTTCGAATCGCCATGAATTCGGCGCAACAACTCCCAGCGCATCCCTCTGGTGCCGTCGAGAAAGGGGCCGCATGCATCGGCAGGCAGAAGAAGAGAGGGCAACAACAATTGCAGGGTACTCACGGACGAAGATGTTGGACATGAGCGTGGCCGGGAGGCAGAAAACGATAACCAGGATGTCGGCGAACGCAAGATTCATGATGAAGAAGTTGGTGACGGTTCGCATGCGAGGCATGCGCAGGACGACAGCAATAACGAACAAGTTACCAATTATCCCGACGGCGAAGACGACGAAGTACGCGATGCAATAGACGGCCGTCATCGCCATGCCGTGCCGGTAGAACATTTCGCGCGCGTAGCTCGGCGACTCGCTGCCGTTGAAGAAGAACGAGACCGAGGAGTTCACCAGAGCTGCGATGGCGCCGCCGCCACCGCCGGCAACATTCGGATGGACCGCAAGCTCGAAGATGGGATGCCGCTCGGCGACGAGGTCGGCGTCCAGCTGACTGCCCGCCAACTCCATCACTTTGACCAGCCCGCCCGAGTACTCGACGGCGAGCACCTTCTGCACGGCGTTCAGCGGCGGATGGACGCCGAGGCGGAAGTGGCGCGTCTCATTGCCGTGTCGGCCGAAGTCCTCGATGGGCAGCAGGGCGACGGTGTCCTCGAACGTGTCCGCGATGGATAGATTGGCCATCTAATTCTTCGGCTGGTGCATGCTCGCGCGCGCGACCATCACCGACGCACTCTCTTTGCGGGCGGAAAGTTTCGGACAACTTTTGCGGAGAACTCGCGCACCTCTGGGACCGGCGACCGACGGCGGCCGGGGTTCGATGCGGAGTGCGTCGAGCCAGCGTCGCGACGCTCTTGTATACAACCGGATGTGGACGTGGTGCTGGGGCGGTGGGGGCGCTCCGGTCGAGTCTGCGCCGCGGAAACGACCACCACCAGCGGCGACAAAGGGGGTGAAATGTGTCAAGTTTAAGCGTGCATTTCGCTGGCACACGCATAAGTGGGGCTGCATGCTGGAGGGGGGATTGCAGGATTCAGTTTTCCGGAAAATGCATGCGATTTCCCCCGCCATTATATACTGGATATCAATTAGGATGTCTCGGAACCAGACAAAGAGCAGGATTTTCCAATCTTGATTTTTGGAATTCTTTGTCTTTGTCCTTGATGTTTTGGTCTCGGATTTTTAATCCTGCATGGTACAAAAGACCTACAGATGATACTACATATTTAAAAAAATATTAAAAACCTTGTTCAAAGCCTTTGCTTCCTGCATTTTCTTTTAATTTCGTGGTGAATTTTGATACAATCCACAAAATCGACCAAAAAAATTTAACTTCAGGATTAAATGTAAAAATCCTTATATTATAAAATCAGTTGGAATTAAATCATTGAAAAATACTATAAAGGTGTTCATTAATCTTATTCACTCTTTTGAATTCATGTTAATTTTTGGAGCAGTTGAGATTATCCACAAAAGAGCAGTTTGCTGCAGAATTAAAGGCATTTAACAAACTTATCACTAATTTAGTTATAAAATAATATCATTAAATTTATAGTGAAAAATTTTATATGCGCTCTATACCAAAATTATAAGTCAGTCAAACTGAAATGAAATGCGAAGAATGAAACACTCTTGTGAGTAAAATCTATATTTCAAAGACTGTTACAATTATTGATATATTATATATATATTATATATATATATAATATTATATTATATATATAATATTATTAGAAAGAATAGGCTGGTTCTAGATTAAGATGTACATTTACTGCACCCTCATCCGTCAGTTTATACGCTGCAGTAGACGCGCATCTTGATCTAGAACCGGCCTATTCCTACTACTTTATAAATATGAAGATAATTTGCATTCAAAATAACGATTTTGATGAAATCAAACAAACACAAATTAGGTCTTTAAATTTCTTGCAGCAATTTAATTAAATTTAATTAAATGCTTAAATAATTAAATGCTAAAATCCTCATAAATATAAGAAATATTAATAATACCACAATGAATAATACTCTACAGACTACTAAATGTCGTTCATTTTCTTCATGTTCACCCTAGTTATGTTAAACTATTCTTAAGAAAATAAAATATAAATATCTTGGACTTAATCCTCGAAAACAATTGAATAAAGTAACGTAATGCTTTTTGCAATAAAAATCATTTCGGTTTGCGGGTAATAATATCATTTTATTTATTGTAGAAGATTTTCGAAATTGACAATTTATTTCAGCATTTCTCTAGATATTGATTGAATAATTTGTTTTCAACTGTTATTTTATTTTATTCAATTCTTATATGATCAAAAATAATAAATATGATGCATAAAATGAATCGAAAATTGTATCCTCATTTGATTCGAATAAAACATAAATGGTGTTATATTAAAAAATGTTTGGATAATATAATTATTTCTCTTTATGACATTAATATAAATTTAAACCTCTAGGAATGCGTTAAAACTGGCATTACCAAAACGAACTTTAGTTGCAAGTTTTAATTGTTCTTTATAGAACTTACAAAAAACAATTTTCACTTTCCAATATTAATCGAAATTCGAAATCACAATTGCAAAATTCGAATTTTGAAATTTTCAAAATTTTGACTTTTACCGCCATTTTGATATTGATTGCATAAGCGAACTAAAGTTCGTTGAAAATCCGTTACCATAATGAAACTAATCTACAACCACATTTTCATTTTAATTTATTTTGGCAATTTGTTATAATGTAATCTATAAAATTCATAACAGAAACTTGAAATTTTTCATGCTTTATGTTTTATGAATACCCAAATTCAATACATCTACAATCCAATTTAAATGTTAGTTTTTCATTTAATCCTCTATAGTTTATTTACACTTCCCTCTTTTGATTTGCTTACTTTAATTAAAAACGAAGCGTGTTTGCTACGGAGAAAATTCTATTGAAATAACATTAGTTGGGGATGTGAACTTTTACATTTACAAAACTTTTCGCCAAATAGGAACTAAGCAACGCTCCTATGAAAGCTTTCCTTCATTTGAAGTTTAAAACGACATGAAACAAGTGAAGATTTGCAATTAGTTGACAAAGGCATTTCTTTGTTCTTTGTTACGTGAAATAGGACAGCAAAATAATTCCTCGTTTCTAAACCTAATCTAACAAAATAAAAATATCTTCGTTGATTGGGATTCCAATTATTTATTTTATTACATGTGATAAATCGTAAAATTTATTTAATAATATATAGTAGATTATTGTATAAGTGTGAAAAGTGTAAAATTAATAAAGACATTGTACAAATTTCAAGAATATATAATTGCATTTTGCAAATATGCTCCAAGGAGCCAAAAAATTCAAAAAGTCACAAATCTTTAGAATCTCATTTGACTTGAAACTTAAATATTTGAAAACGTCGTAAACAGCACTTTATTTTTGTGAGATGTCATGCATATTACTCTTGTGTAAAATACAGGGTATTCGTTTCTCCCACTCGTAGAATAAAGTATGTTACTCATTTAACCCGATTAGAAGGAATAGGCCGGTTCTAGATCATGGTTCACGTCTATTACGCGCATAGACATACATCTTGATCTAGAACCGGCCTATTCATTCTATTGACATATGGATAACATTCGATCATAGTCACTAGTAAAATTTGGAATTATGTTTGAAACATTCATTTAATTGATAAAAATCCAACATTCTGGGAAAATACATGAAAATTAAATCACTATTTACCTGCAAATATTTTGAATGCAATTAAATGAACGTTGATTTGCATCTGAAGTTGCTTATTTCTAGAATCGAGCCCCTTGCATATTGATGAGTCAAACACTTCGGGCAAACATTGAATCTGCAAATAAGCTGAAAAGTGTATCTTTCCATGAGTTTGAGCGCCGTAGGTGAAGGCTAGATTTTCGCATTGAATAGGACGACGCGTAACGTCGCGCATCGTATAGAAGACTCTTCAAATTAAATTGAATTTAAGAAGGATTTATGTTGGCGGCTAATAACGCCATGCCGATCAATCGACGAGGCCTTGCTGGTCTTCTATTCCAATGCCGCATTCCACATCCCAGCAAGACCAAGAGTTCCAATGCGTTCGTCAGTGACTCTTGAGCCATCCTCGTGGCTCTAGTGATAAACGAAGAGTAGAGGATCTTGCTTGTATGGCAAGGACTCTTCTCATCCTGTTCATTCTTGAACCGCAGCCAATAGAAGCAATTTATGAAATGCAATTACGCGAAGCCGTACATTCAAATGCAAGTCAAAGAAAAATTATTATGTTGAAGATTACCTTTCTCGAAGACCTAAAAAATATATCGCAATTTTTCATGGTTACACCTCTATTTTTAGCTACCAAAATACCAAAAAATTTAGAAATGGAAAATACAAAATTTCCCTACTCTTCTCTTTTTTTTAACCTTTAGAGGTAATGTCTCACATTAACGTCTAAAAAAAATTTGACCCTGTAGCTCCCCTAGAACCAAAATTATAGTGATTTAAAGTTTGTTTGAAAAAACCAAAATTACTTTTTTATGAAATCAATTCGAATGAGTAATTTTTTTGAGGAAAATTTCGAATATTATTTATTCAGTTAGTAAAGTTAGCCAAAAAAGTCGAATCTACCCGATATTATAAAAAAACAACGTCCGATTCTTCAATTTTAAAAGTACTACCGGAGAAAATATTGTACTTTTTCCATTATTAAATTTCAAGTAATTCTTTCAAAAAGATTGTCTTATGGAAATTTACATGGGGTTTCAAACCGGAAACATACCCTCGAAAATTTCATGATGGCGGCTCCCATTTGATTTACATTGATGTTTCTAAGGATAAAACTGAACTTCCTTAGTCCTTGCTTGGTCGATTCAGTTTACTCTTTACATTTTATTTAATATCTCGAGAACGGCTCGACCGATTTTCACCAAATTTGGTACATAGACTAACAGATAGACGCAGATTCAGATTTTGCGGGCGGCAACTCCAAAAAGCGGTTGGGGGCGGCTATTTACCGCAAGCAAAGTGGAAAAATACCTAAAACTGGTAGATCCGTTCGATTATTTTTTATCCAATTTTGAATATAGAATGGTACCTTGACGAAAATACTGTAGCGAGGGCGGTAGACAAAAAAGTCTCCGGGGGCGGCAAATAAACACCGTTGAATATCTCAATATATTTTTGTTTATATCTCAAAAACGGCTGGTCCGATTATTTTCAAATTTTCACCATTTGTTTATTCTACAATTAGCAACAAATATCCAGCTTTTCAAGTTATTCTGCCTGACTGTTTATAAATTATTAATTGTTATAATTAATATAGGGTGCATAACAAATTTTGTGCAGGATTTTTTCCGAAACGGCTTAAACAATTTTCACCATTTGTTTATTCTATAATTTTTAATAAATTTCGAGATTTTCAAGTTATTCTGTCTGATTGTTTATAAATTATTAATTGTTATAATTAATATAGGGTGCATAACAAATTTAGTGCAGGATTTTTTCCGAAACGGCTTAAACAATTCTTACCAAACTTAGTACATGGCTTGTCATATGTTAGAAGACCATTTTTTTATCGACAGCCTTTGGAACTTCTTGAAGACGGAATGTTATCTTATTAAATATTTTGGATGATCAAGAAAAAATTCGTAAAAACAATTTCTAAAATAATTTAAAATATTAGAAATGTTCAAGGGAATCTATATTAAAACTTTAATAATTTTATATAAAAACATTAGTCGAACTAAAATATTTGGTAAAATATACAATACAAAAATAATGACTTAAATATTATTGCACATAATGACACGATATGCTAAACAATAAATACATGCTTGTTTCAACGCTCAATATTATATATTACATTGGTGGAACGCCGAAGTTTCGCAACAAATATGTTTACAATTTTAAAGTGGTAACTTCAATTAGCAACGCTGTGCAAATGTTGAAAAGTTATAACGCTGCCGGCTCGCGCTAATTAAACGAAATTCCTCCAGCACGTTATTTTACAATATGTGAGCCGTGATAATCATGCTCGGCATAGTTGTTCGTTGAGATAAATGGAATTCGTGACGTTCACGGATTTAGTGGGCAAGTGATTATGAGTCTTTCGCTCGACTTCCGGAACGCGGCCGGATTCTGCGCGAGATGTGTGTGCGAATGGATGCGATGCAGCGGAGGCGGAGGATGGCCCGTCGTCGACGTGGACGTCGAGTTGAGAATCAGCTCGTCGGAGAGCGATCGGCGGCGATTGTAATAGCTGCGGATCTCGTTCGAGGACTCATATCGCATGGAATCGCGATACTTGCGAGGCGTGATGGATTGCAGCGAGTCTTCGTAGCCGCTGAAAAAACAACGACATCGTTTGGTAAACGATCAACCACAACTTCATCAGAAGGACGACTTTCTAGTGCAAAATGTGGCCACAGAGGGTCACAATTAGAAATGACAATTGTAGCAGAAATATACCGATTCTGGATCAAGGTACGCGACTAGTAGGAATATGCGGATTCTAGACCGTTCAGTGGGAATTCTGCGAAACGGTAACAGATGCGAAAAAACTAAGTATGTATATGATGTCTTTTTTTAGAGGAATTCATTGCCGTTTTTTGTTTTTTCGCTATAAACAAAAGTTCGATTTTTGCAATTTTCAAAAAAGCCTTATAACTTTTTTATTTACTTTTGTTTGTAGCACAAAAACAAAACGCAAAAGGCAATTTTAGAAAACGGCAATGAATTTATCTCAAAAAAAGACATCGCAAATGCCTAATTAGTTTTTTTGTATCTCTTACCATTACTCAAATTCCCTATCAAAACATCGAAATTAGTCCACCATATACACTCTCGATTGAGGATGCCCTAGAGGTGCTAGAACCGGCCAATTCCTTCTACTAGCAATGGAAAGCATCACGGACGTTGGTTACTAAAGATCTCTGGTTACTACCGAGAGTTTCACTTTTTGTCACTCTCCGATGTAGTTCTTCAAATGATAACTTTCTCCAACTTACTTGCTACTCTCTCCAGATGAATGGCTCGTCGAGAGACCACACTGACATTGAAGACCATCCGCAATCCCGGAATCCTTCCCGCTGGAGTGCAGCGACGCAATCGACGTCTCCATAGCGCCCAGCGACCTCGAGCGCTCCTTCGAGAAGGCCAAACTGCCGCCTCCTCCGGCACGCGCCGACCTCCGCGGACAGCTAGCGTCGTGGTGCTGCTGGTGGTGGTGGTGCAACTGATGATGACGATGGAAAGCTGCAGGAAGCACGCCGCCATCGGCGTTCGCGATCGCATAGTGCGTCCCGCCGTCCGAATACGTAGTCGGAAAATGGCCGGCCGACGCCGTCGGCTTGCCAAGGGTAGCTATCGGGAAACCGAGTTGGTGTGATCCGTGTGAGAAACTCTTCTGCAGCAGGCTACATAGAACACGCCACATGCACAATGCGCAAATCAACTACACAACAGCTATGAGGTGGTGCGACTAGAAGCCCATTCGGGCTCGACAACGAAAGCACAACGAAAGCTAAATTGCCTGTCAGCACCGAAAGGTGAACGGTGCACCGAAAGCTGGCGAATGCAACAACTCTACTCACCGATTCTTCTTCCGGCGGATACAGATCACGCAGACTGCGGTTGCCAGCGCGCCGATGAAGACCACACAACCCAAAACGACGACACCCACTTCCAACGAGGAGAGGATGACTCTCTGACTGCGGAAGCGGATACGCTCGATGGCCCCACTCGCCAATGCTAAGACCTTGTGTCCTTTCAACTGCCTTTCAATATCCGGTTGGTTGTTCAAGATGGCTCTGTCCATAAAAAAAACATGTTGTGATACCGAGCAATTTTTGTTACAATTTACTTACTCTTGTAGTTCCTCCATGTCGACCACAGTGTTCAATTTAGGGTCCACCGCATACAAATACATATCAGTTCTGAGGACAAAAGATCAGTTCAATCCTTGAAGATTCTTGAAGATGAAATACTCACGCGGAATTGTCGATTTGGTTGCGATCAAAATGCGGTTCCAATTTTCGCACTCTGACATCAAAACCGGTCGCATTATACAACGCACTAAAACACCAGAATTAAATCAAGTTTTTTGCCAACTTCAATCTCTTACAATGTGATATTCTCCATGCTTCTCTCCACATCGGTCGGCTTCGAGCCCATCACCATGACGAGCTGCTTCTCCTCGTCGAGCACGTAGACCTGTTGAATATGATAGATGAGCGGTGATGGAAAACAATCAATGCAAAATTATTGCGGGATTAGGTTGCGCGTTCACTCACGAAGACGTTGGCGATTGATGATGCGCCGTCATCAGCGCCGCGTCGATCCGTCGCCTTCACATCGAACCCGAAGACTTTTCCCGCATCACGGGAAAATGTCGAAATGGCGCGCACCTGCCCCGTTACGGGATCGATGGCGAAGCGTCTGGTTTCATCATCCACACGGCCCAAGATTTGATAGCGCACCTCACCGTTGAGTCCCAAATCCGGATCATTAACCTTGAAAAGTAATCAAAGTATCACATCTTAGCAAAGAAGGCCATCAGAAGACTAGAACGGAGTACCTGTAATTGAATTATTTGATATCCAAAATTGGCAGTGGTCGGAATTGCAGCAACGATTGGTCGACCACTGATTGTGAACTTGGGGACATTGTCATTTACATCTGTAATGCGGACGATCACTTTGACTTCGTTCAAACCTACGGAACAAAAGGATGTTGATGAATGCAGAATTGTGTGTTTGGCTTTAGGCGCCATCAAAAGTTTTGTCTTTGCTCGTAAAATGGGCAATAAACGGATACATGTAATATCCTTTTATCAACTGAACGCCAAAAAAGGCGAACGGCAAAAGAAAGCTAATAAACAAAAGGAGCCTCCAAACAGAACGCGCATTGGAATTCTTGTCAGAACTGTAATAAAGTGTTTCTACAGGATGTCTGCAAAAATGAAGAGTCTCCTGCTCCAGGGACTTACCCAAATCACCAAGCCGCTCATTAGTCACTGGATAAACCATAACGGTCATATCCCTGCCGACTTTGTACTGATCCAGTCTTATCTTTAATTCATAGAATGCGCCCATTTCGCGGTCCGGGGACTCGATGATGTACAGCGTCCCATTGCGCGAATCAATTTTGAACATCCGCCGGATATCGCTCTCCTTCTCCGAGACGATGCTGTACCGCAGCTTGTGCTGTTTATAACCCTCCGTCACGTTCAGCGTGAGTATCTTCAACGGGACGGGAACGTTTTCCTCGACTTCCACCTCGTAGTAGCGATGGGCGAAGACGGGCTGCTCGATTGATTTCAAATCTTCGGCGACATCGATCACGGTGACGATGAGGAGGGCACTGGAGCTGAGACTCGGCGAGCCGAGATCCGAAGCGACGATGGTCACATTGTGACTCCTCTGCTTCTCGTAGTCCAACCGGCCGATGGTCGAGATGACGCCCTCCTTGGAGTCGATGGCGAATAGATTCTCGCGATTCTTCTTGTACGGGATGTCGAACAATAGCAAACCGTTACCGTTGCCCATGAAGTCGGAGTCGTTGGCGTAGACCTTCGTTATCGGGGTGCCAATCGGCGAATTTTCCGAAATGGTCGCGTAATAGACGGGTAGCTTCGAGGAGATCATTTGGTGATTGGAGTATTTTGTTTCGGTCCTCAAACTGATCAAATCGTCATAACCATAAAACGTCGGCGGATTGTCGTTTACATCAATAACATTGACATCTACATTCACAGTCGATGTGAAACTTTTCCCATTCGAAGGGTTGTCACTTGCAATGACAAGGAACGAGAATTTGTCCCGAGTTTCCCGATCGAGTTCGCCATCAACACTCAAAACACCACTGAACTCCGAAATTTTGAACGGTATGAATTCATCACTCTTAGTCAGGGCTTTGATCTTGTAGGATATATTTGCATTTTGTCCAAAATCGGAGTCCATAGCTTCGATCTTACCCAGAATCTCCCGCGAGTAGATGGCTTCTTCAGCATCAAAGTTGTACCATGACTTCTTGAATACAGGAGGATGATCGTTGATGTCCTGAATCAAAATCCGGACTTTAATGTAATCCTTCAAGCCGCCCTTGTCAGAGGCTGTTAAATTCAGCCGGAATTCGGACTCAGGCGGAAGAGTCCTTGCGACCACAATCTCCCCAGTTGCAGAATTAACCGTGAAATACTGCGTCACATGGAACGGATCATTATTCGCCGCGTTCGGGATGAACGTCTCGGAAAGCATTTCATACTTAATGACCGCATTGTCGCCGGCGTCCTTATCAACAGCCAGCAATTTAATAACCGGCGTACCAACGGGCAGATCCTCCGGGATGAGAATAATCGGCGACACTTTAATGCGATGCTTCAGCTTGTTCTTTCCACTCGGGCCCACCAACGAATAGACACCTAGGGCGTTATCGTCCGCATGGGCCAACTTGTTACCACTCTCGTCGTACTCGTGCACCTTGACATTGCGATCGGGCACGATGATCAATTGATGGAACATGGGCGGATTGTCGTTCTCATCATCCACGTGGATGATCAGCAGCGAGTCGTTCTTGAGGCCACCTTTATCCTTCGCGACCAGCTTCAGCTCGTACAGCGGCTTGGCCTCCCTGTCCAGCGTCGTGTGCGGGGCATTGAAGAGGATCTTGCCGTTGAATCGGTCCAGACGGAACTTGTCGCTGCCCTCGCCCTGGAGGGACAGCGAGAACTGCCCGTTGGAGCTGACGTCGGCGTCGTGCACCACGATGGGGTGGTTTAGTGCGACTTCCGTGCCACTGGCCACGTTCTCCTTGATGTGGCCCTCGTACATGGCGCGTTCGAAGTGCGGGGCATTGTCGTTCTCGTCTTCGACCATAATCACCGTCTGGTAGATGCCTGCGCCGGGCGCGGAGCCGCGCGGGGACTCCACGATGATGGTCAAGCGGTAAGTGTCGCGTTCTTCGCGGTCCAAGGCCGCGTGCGTGTACAGCGTGCCATTGGGGTGTATTGATATATGGTCGGTGACGTCCTTCTGATTTGCTATCAGGAATTTCCAACCGCGGGTGTTCGTCGAGTTTGGCAGAAGGCGCCCGATGAATGTGTTCGCCTTGTTTTCCTTCACTTTGAATTCGATGGGTGTTGATGTTCCTCTGCAGAATTCGACATTTGTACATTATTTTTCCAAGAGGTTGCACCAAAGGGGTACACTTACTTTAAGAATAGATTTTTATCCTTGGGATCTACAACATGTATGGTCACATTGGTGACGATGGATAGGTCTTTGTCATTGGCGACTACCCCTTCAAAGTCGTAGAGGTTTCGTTCAAATTTCTTCAGGTCATCGATGACTGTTATGGTACCAGAACGTTCTTCAACTGCAAATGGCACTGAAAGAAATCGATAATTATTTCCGGAAATTAACCATGGATATAAAGGAGGTGTTGATCTTTTGTCAGTCTTCAGCTTTTACTTAGCAACTAATTTTTTTATACAAAATTTCATCAAAAATGTTTTTGTCAGTATCCTATAAAGATATCTATCTTTTTTGTCACTAGTATCATAAAAAATCAACTTTGATCCCAGAATCTGTGTTTAAATTTTATGAAGATTGAAATTTTTCTTTGATTTTCATTAAAGTCTCTAACGATCGAAACCCATCAAATCATTAAATTCTCGAAAGTTTGTAAATAAAAATCAAAGTCTGTTTCACTTTATGATTAGTATAGTAAAAAATATCATGGTAGTACCAGAAAGGACTGTTTCTGGATTACTAATTAATCAACTTTCTTAAACTTAAAAACCTTCTTAATGTAAGGATTGCATTCTTCGTCCTGGTTTAAAGCTTGTATTAAAATTTCTGTTAGAAACATTTTTAGATCCCAAAATCTGAACCAAGTTTGATACCAAAAGAATTTCCTATTGATCGTAAATTTCAGCTTTCATGTTTTGAACACCTAACATTATTTATTTCTTCATTGTTTATGTGAATTAATTGTTGAAATCGTGGTTAATCATGAATTACAATTAGGAAATGTCTTTTGGTCAGTATTGAACTTCTGATCTTAAAAAATGTACTGAGAAAATATGATACAATCATGACTGATTTCTGGGATTGTTCGCGAATGATGTCAAAAATCTTAAAAACAAGAGCTGATGCAGAAAATTTTCTAAAAGATCTAGAATCAACACAAAAATATCAAGAAATTGAAAAGATATTAGGTATTGGTCATTGATGATTATTACCTCCTTCGTGGTAACTATGCAAGAGATCATAAATAACAGGTCCTCGATGTTCCACATTGGTCACTCGAATCTGACCCACACTGGTCCCAATATCAACATTCCCACCGACCCAGAATTCATAAGGTGCACCAATAAAGTTCGGCAAATCCTTGTTCGTTTTATTATTGATGACGTCAATGGTAACGACCGCCAACGCCGAGCGTCTTTCGCTGGGATTAAGCGGCTGATCGGACGCCTCAACAAACAGCAAATGGCGGCCGTGCGTGATCGATGCCGCCGAAGAGGAAACGGTCAGCAGACCGGTCTTAACATCGATCTTGAACGGGTATGAAGCATTCGCCGATTTCTGTATGTGATAATGCACGAGCCCATTGCGGCCCAAATCCGGATCAATCGCATGAACCTTCCCGACGACTTCGTGCGCTCTGACATCACCGGCGATGACGAAGTCGTAGATGTTGTTCGGAATGAACGTCGGATTGTTATCGTTGGCGTCCAAGAGGGTGACTTCGACGTTCACGTACGACGCGGAGTCCTTCTCGGCGACCACCGAGGGCGTCTTCTCGATGGCGTACACGCGAAGTGTGAGCGCAGCGCGCTTCTCCCGGTCCAGAATTGATTGATCACGCACCTAGGCGGACAGAATGCAAGCAAGTTACATGTGATATGGAAGGGTTGTAATCGGGAATCGAATGGACGTACCGATAGCCAGCCGGTTTTGCTGTCAAGGGCGAACGCCTTGCTCTTATCCTCCAGCTGGAAGCCGAACTCGGCGTTATCGCCCTGATCCTGATCATGTGCGACGATTTGCAGCACCGAGAAGCCGTTCGGCAAATTCTCCACGATGCTAATGTTGTAGACGTCGACCTCGAATTCCGGCAGATTATCGTTCAAGTCCATGACCTCCACTTCGACGCGCGCAACGCCCGTCTTCAGCGGGTTGTCCAGCTGGGTGGCTTGTATCTGCAGGACGAAGGTGTTGCCCGGCAGGGACTTCTCCGACTCCAGGTCGATCTCCTTCTGCAGGAAGAGCGTGCCGTTCTTGTGGTCCAGCAGGAAGAGGCGACGCTCGTTTCCGGCGATGATGTCGTAACGGATTTCGCTGTCGATTGCCACGTCTTGATCGTAGGCGAAGATTTTTGGTTCAAATTGCAGTTTGTGGTGCAGTTTTTCTCCCTGGAATGAAATATATTCATTGGTACAAATTTCAATTTTATGCAAAGTTTGTATTGGTTTATCAATAAAATTGTACGAAAATTTCTTAGGATTAACAAAATAAACTGCTAGTAAGGTATTGGAAAGAATACGCCGGTTCTAGATCAAGGTACAAGTTTACTGCATCCTGTAGCATTTAAAGTGTAATTAAATTAAAATAATAATAATTTTATCTTACTTAAGAATGAAATCTAAACTTTTTTCGATTATCTATCAAATAGTACCAATTGTATTTCAGATTATTCAAGTGTATTTTGGATTATATCATTTGAAGGTCTGATTTGTTAATTTTTTGCAGAAAATATAATTTATATTTAAAAATAGTAAAATATATTTAAGATAAAATAATTTGAATTTCAGATTAGTCCTATGTATTTGAAAAACTACAATTTGTAGTTCAGATATTATCAATTGTAATTAAACAAAAAAAAATTGAAGTTTTGCATAAGTTAATGATTTAATTATATTAATATATTAAGAAGTACTTATCTTAGTGTTAGTGGAGGGTAAACTTTGAATTTTCAATGGTTAATACATCGTAATTCAGTAATTCAGAATCTGTTATTTATAGTTCAAATTAGTAAATTGCATTTGAGAAAATATAAATTGTTTTGGCGATTAATAAAATGAATTTCAAAATATACAATTTAAATTTCAGATTAGTCATAAGTTTTTCAGAAAGATACATCATTTGAAAATCAGAATGAAGTTATCGAACGTGCAGAAATGACAAAAATAAAAATTGAGAAGAATTTTAACTAAGAAGATTCACAAGATTTGTTTACAAGAAACTTGTCCCAAATATCGGATATTATAAATATAAGTTAGTTATTATGGTAATTTGATTTATGTATACTGGATAAATATAATAAAAGTGTATAATTTTAATTTGTGAATTTCAAATCTAATATATGAAATTTGTATTTCTGAATTATAATTTACCATTTCTGAAAATTATTTTTTCAATCTGAAATTCAATGGATCTTTTCTGAAATATAAGTTGTATTACTTCAATATATTTTCCACGTTCTGAAATTCATTTTCCTCATGTACTTCATCAAACAGGATTTTGGTGATTTACTTATGACATTTGGCATGACAATATCACAATATCATTAAAAACTCGTGAAATGTTTACCATTTCTCATTCGTATAATATAATCTATTATTATACAAAAATAATGCGTCATCTGTTTTGCAAAAAATTTAACAAATTGTTGGTAGTTGGAACATGAACACGATTTGGTCTCACTATTTCTTCCTCAAGGTGTGAGCGCAAAGAATGTGAAACGCTGTATTTATCGAAACAAGAGCAGCAAGCTTCCTTAGTTCCTTTCCGAGTTTATTTTCTCGCTAAAAATGCAGCATGCAGCGGCCAGTTCGTAAATGCACACGCCAACAGTTTGCATTTGATGTAAATTATAACCATGGATACGGCGGGAATTACACATACGCGAATTAATACGGGCTTTTATTTTAGCGAAAGTTGCAGCGATTAATTGTTGCTGCAATGCCACAATTGCGGAAAGCCAAAGAGGCGCTCGGAAGCGTGCACACTTGAAGCGATTCTAATCCTACATACTTTCAGCCGCATTCAGTCAAAACGAATTGCAGCCATAATCTGATTTCATTATGCTATAATTGACGCGCGTATGATTTCTTTCTTTAATCTATTATATCCGTGGAAAATCACGAAAAACAACAGAATACAATTTCTGCAGAGATCTTTTGAGATTATCTAGAAATGTAGTTAGTTAATAGATTAATTCTTAACGTCTTTTTCAGAAATTTCAAGAGAAATTTTCCGAGAATATTAGAAATTCTTGATCGACCACTGATATTTTGTCATGATTTACTTTTTTTGGTGGAATTTTAGACAATTTTCTTGTTAATCACAGTGGATTATTTATTTATTTGAAATAGAATTTGAAATTATGTTAAAAATTATGAAAATTATGTATTTAATCGATCTTAAGAGAGTTAAAGATAAACTTTTAAAAAAACTTGAAAAGTTCGTCTACATTTCACGAACACTAGAACCAAATTATATTCTCTTATTGTTAAAATTTACTGTGATTTATTTCAAAAAGAATTACTTAAAATATCAAGAAATTGCAAGTTGAAAAAATATTTTCCTTCAAAATTTGAAAATTGTGAAAGACCTTTTTTTAAGTAATGATTTAAAATAAAAGTCAAACTTGTATATCTGATTGCCTATTTAATTAACAGTTAAAAATTAATAGCAACTGTATTTCCTGAACATTAGCAATTGGAAAATTTCAGAGGGATTCAATTAAAATATTAAGATGATACAATTTTGGAAATTTAATCATTTACAAGTAGTATTGTATTTTTTATTAATAACTAAAAAACTACTAAATTGCATCCATTTGTACTCTGATTGTTTATTAAATTAACTAAATAATATATGATTTTTATCGAACATTCGAAAGTGAGTAAAATGAGTTTATCATGTTATGTTAAAATTCATGGAGAATTAATTGAAACGATGCAGTTTGGGAATTTATTTTCTTTCAAAATTTGAACATATTTAAAGACTTTTCCACTTTCTGAGCAATAATTGAAAAATCAAAAAAGTGGTTTTTTATTGCCTACATAATTAATTAAAAATGATCTAATTTCGTAATTTCAAATTAAGTGTACCTTCATAATACAAATATGTTGATTAATGCAAATAGAAATAAATGAAGTTAAAAGAAAATACGTTGGAAATGATTTTTCCTCAAAATTTGAACATTCTACTTTTCAAATAATAAATGAAAGCCCAAAAAATTATAATCCTATTGTCAAACAAATTGAAAAAGAAATCTCTGTAATTCATAACTAACAATTGAAAAATATACTTTTATCACTATATTTATACTGTGGGGAAATTACTTAAAATAAAATGATACAACTTATGAAATTAGTTTTTATCAAAATTTGATCATTTTCTAACGCCTAACGCCTTACTGAAGAATAATTGAAAAAAAAAATTAACGAGATTCAAAAATTAATATATGCATTAAATTCTGAATAATAGTTCCCCTATTTATGAATTCTTGATGTCAGTTAAAATTGTAACAGATATAATTTCAAATTAAAATATAAGCCTTATTAAAATTTGTGTTCATTTATATTAAAATATCTGCTGTATCCTTTTTTATTAATTCGTTTTTTATATCTACAACCTTATCGCATTATTCAAATCAATCAAAATACTTACAGTTATCGGATAATTCTCCGTGACTCGTGTACGATAAACACCTTTAGTGAATTTCGGACTCAGATCATCATTATCCAAAACAGTGATGTTGACATTTGTTGAAGTACTTCTCGGTGGCAATCCACGATCCTTTAATATTATACATAAACACACATACAACATAAACATACATATAAAACAAAGAATACAAATTAAAAATATATATATTATAGTTACTTCCTCACTAGGCAATTGACTCATTTGATATCTTATTGATTTCACTAACTTAACTAGAACTATCGACTCTTCCTGCACGTAATTACTGAAGCAAATTGAATTCACTTTCTAAATTACAAAGAACAACATTCAAGAAGAAACCGAGCAAAGCGTGCAATTTGATGAAACTATTTTCCGATGGAAAAATACCCATCCGTAACTCTGTGTTTTCATTTACTCATCCAATCAAGGATCGCAAATCAACGAGAACCTGATCATATTTATTCAATGCGATAGACCATCCTGATATTATCTGGAAAATGTCCCATCGCTTGTCGTCGTTATCTCGCTGTCAAGTTTCATGCGTAATTTTCGCCCACCACCAACACCACCAACATCACCCATCATGGTTGATACTGAATGCGGACTTACTGAAGCGGTAATTGTCAACGAGAACTCTCGATCGCCATTGTCGTAGTCGAGGCCCTTTCGGACGACGAGGAACGCTTGATGGCTGCTGTCCAATGCAAATTTCCCTCGCTCGTTGCCGGCCGTAATTGCATACTGCACATCCGAGTTCGGTGTGTTCGGCTTGTCGCGATCGAGTGCGCGAATGCCTCGGAATATCGTCAAACCTGTACGGGCAATCATCGTGGAATTCAGGAATTTAGCATGTCTCATCTTCGCACAGAACAATCCGATTTGCAGCCATGTTTGCAGCAATTTGCCACCGCATAAAAGATGCATCGCGCATTGAGGCGCCACAATGAATTACTTAATGGATAAATAAACAAAACGGTGCATACCAACAGGTGTCAACTCATCGACGGTGATATGATAAGGAGCATTCTCGAATTTGGGCGCGTGATCGTTGATGTCTTCGACGTACACCGTAATTGACAACGACGAAGAGATCTGCAAGTGGGAATTATGTCACTCGACGTAATCGAATTGTGCATTTCGTATTTACTTGACGACAGAAACGTATCAATACATTTTCCTCTTCATCAAAAAAATCTTAGTTTACACTATTATTCAATAACAATATTTCTGGACTTAATTTTGAACCTCATCTTGAATGAATTTGGCTTTGTAATTGCATGGGGCTTCTTTGAAATAGTTCGTCTCTGATTGGCATTCTTGCAAACGGCATTTGAACGAATGTATTTCACATCGCGAATGCAATAATTTCATTTTGTATCAGCGATTTACTGTTGAACTGATACGTGCCATATGTGTAATGTAATTTCCATTTGTAACAGGAACAGAATATTCCTGTTATTCCTGCTCCTGTTTATTAATTTCTGTCTGTGCAATCTCTGCATTCCAACTGCACCGAAATATTTTTGAAAAATTTCAGTATTTACCTTCATGGAATTTGTGCATGAAATATTAATATAGATTAGTTAAATTTTGTTTGGAATTTACATAAATTTTCCGCGAATCCAAATAAACCACAATTGCAGTTTATTGATCTCATTTAACCATGAAATAACTGTGAAATAAACGTTCACAAATAATTAATTAAACCCATCGGTTCAAAACACCGTGACCGTATTGGTTAGTGCAAAATTGCGACAATTATGCAATCTAAGTGCATTTATGGACTGATTGTTGGTCTGCATTAGCCAAATCTGGGGTGAATGCATGATCAAATGTCTAGATAGATGTCAATGAAACATGCAACTGTTGATTACATTCTAAATCCCAAATGTGAACGACGAGATTGTAAATTTCCATAAAACAAGAAATCTGTTTTTCGGATCATCGGATCCGATTCAGGCGCAATATTCATTAAAATTTCTAGGGAAAATTACGTACCACATCTTCGCCATCATCGTATTCGCATCCCAAACGAAATTTGAGGACATTTTGAGGGTTTTCGGTGTCAACCAAATCCTCCAAGGATTTGGCCAACTTCAATGAGACCATTGTTTTATTGAGCTCTTCGAAGGTGAAATAACTGACGTCGTCATTCTAGAAATAAATGAAGACCATTTTACATACCTAAATATAAATATTTTCTTGCTCGTTAAATCAACATGCCAACTAGGGAACAAAATATATATCGATAAGTATTGGTTTATGAAGAAGATGTTGGGTTGGAATTCAACTCATTATAAAATAATGATTAGCTCAAGAAGACTTTGCCTACTATATTATTGATGCAATTCTATTTTTAAATTTAATTGATGCTTATTGATATTATACAATAAATAATTGGCATGCAGCACTCACCTTGTCAACTGGATTGAGACTCAAATCTCTTCTTGGATGCACCTCGACTTTGAGCACTTCATCGCCGACTTTTAAGTTTTCTGGGACGCGCACGAAGCGCAAGTACTCGCCAGGTGGATGGAAATGACATCCTGTCAAAAGAACAAAGTAAATAATGAATTTGCCAATCAGTTAACCTCCCGCGAAACATTAAATGGCACCAAGTAATTTTATCAAAGTTTGCCGACAGAATACGAAATAAAAAGACAAATAGCGGATGTTCAACTACTTGCCTCATGTCATACGTGTGTAATTATACTAACATTAGGCATAATTAATATGTTGAGTAAAATACAACCCAACACATGCGCTACTTAATAGTTTATGTGCAAAAAATTGATGTAAATAAAAACAGTCGTTGTCTGGCAGAAAGTAAAATCAAAATTAATTTCACTCGTGTGTCTAATGTTCTTTTTAATAATAAACTATAAATGGTGAAAAGAACCATTTAGTCATTCAGTTAAGATGTCATTAGCTATTCCTACTTAAGAATGAAATAATTCCCATGCTTAAATATTGTCTAAATTTGCTTGTTATTGTTATTTTTACTTTCAATGTAAATTTTCGCGTGCACAAATTTCAATGTTAAAATTAATGATCGTTGAATTAAATTTATGCAGTGTGATTTAAGCTTTGCTCTTCAACTCGTAATAATAACAACTTTGAAGCGTGTTAATTTTATTGTTCAGTTGCAACTTGTTTAGAAACTTTCATTCACATTTTGGTGCCATTCGTACAGATTTTTAATGATTTTGTATATTTTGTTTTATATTTCTGTGAAATTTTTTTATTATTCTTAAATAATGTGACCATTTATTCTTTTTTAATTCCCCCAATCCACTTTAAAATTTCTATCAAGTCGCTTCAAATTTTTGAAGGTGTTTTTCTTCATATAGAGTCAGATCAAATTATTTTAGAAAATTTTAATTGAGCGAGTAGCAAATTTAATTCAGATTTTTTATACCTAATTCAGTGTACAACAATTGTAATTTAGATTTGGTAAATATAATTGATTAAGCCTACGTTTAATATCTGCAACGATTAAATGAATTTCAGATTTTTCAAACGCAATTGAAAATACATCAATGGAATCTGAATTACATGTAATGTTTTCTGAATTTCAAAAAACAATTTCTGAATTACATTTCATGATTGGGAATTACATTCCTAGCATTCTGAATTAAAAGTGACATTTTCAGAATCTTAACATAAAAATATGAGATGTAGTTATCAATTAGTCTTTATTAGAAATCAGCCCAAATCAATGTAAAAAAAATGATAAATCTAATGGACACAAACATTAATGTTAGTTTTATAGGTCAGAAATATAATAATAAATAACGTTCTAGTCACCAATCAACAAAGACACGAAATTCTTCGAATGCATCCACTGTCCAAAAGCATCAGTCGAAAAGTGGTCTTGCTGTGAAGACCAAACCTCATCAGTAATGCTTCGCCACGCAAGCATGAAGAGCGTAAATCTCTATAAACTTTCAAACCCATCTGGCATATTTTGCGAACAACATTGTGTAAACTTGAAATTCAAAATGCAAGAAAACGAAACAAAAGAATCATTAAAGTGTGCTGGAAAATTTCATTAGAAATGCATGATTGTGATCCCTGGATGCAGTTGCGCATTAATTAGTTTACTAGAAAATTAAGACGAAGTTCACGTAATTGAAATTTTCTTGCGGCTTGCAATGCAATCGATTTTTTTTGTATATCTTTGATTTGCGCAGTTTGCAAAAGATTACTTTTAATTGGAATCCTTTTTTCCAAGACGAACTCAGAGACGAAAGCAAAAACGAGATAAAATTGAAATAAGAAATTGAAAAGGAGATGTATACTTGTTGCAACTCAGTAGACGAGAGCAAGTTTTGCGTTTGTCAAGTATGTCTGAGAAAAATACATTCGTGATGTAATTGTAATAGTTGTTGGTAAGATGTGAGACGTAATTGAGATCAGTTGAAAAGTATCGTTTATTGAGAACCTTGATGTTTCTTTGGCAAAGCTGAAATTGGAGTTCAATTCTACATTTGCCAACCAATCTCTTATTAATGTGTATATACGCAATAAATTGCAACATTTTGTATAAAATAAATGGGAATATTTTGAAACAACCTATTGGTACTGACGTTTAATATTTGTCATGTTTTATTTTCTTCTTCAACGAAGGCACATGCAATTTTCTCTTCTGCGAAATGACATTGTCGTTTGTATTTTTCATATTTCCAGTTAATCTCATAATATTTACGACATAAACTCGACATATTTAATATCTAACAACAAATGGGAATACAACCACTCGTGAAATAATTATATAAAATAATTTGCAAGGAAGTGCAATTCAATCCTAGAACTATGAACGTCATCAAGATAATTAGACTTGAAAAAAACTGATTACTTTATAATTTGCTTCATTTACCGACTTGAAAAGTCATCGTATCTATTTTCCTATTTCCCAACTCGTGAAGTTTTGCTCGATTGTAAAGTTACGAAAAAATTTTCCCATGCAATGTTGTTGTATGCATACGTCTGCCTAATTACAGTCCAATCCCATCAATAACGCATAAATTTACGATGTGAAAATGTGAACGCCAATTACGAATGTAAGGATTGGTATCATTTTGCTTAGATGGTCGATTTCTTAAGAATGATATAAATCTTTCGTTATTGGACGCATAATTATTACCTTCCGAATCGTTATAACTTTTTACAGACCAAAGGTGTGTGAATATTTTTGAAAAATCGTCTGGAGATAAAAACTTCATTTCATTCTGATTTTTAAATGAAATTGGGAAAGTTCTGATATCATGATTATCAAATGAATTTCAAATTTCAAATTTTCTGATGTTATATAAATAATTTACCTGTCAAAAACTGAATTATTATTTAACAAAAAGTGATACTAATCTGATTTGCATTTGAACTCTTCTGAATTTCATTGGACTAATCTAAAATACATTTGATCATTTCTGATATTAAACTTATGTTTTCTCAATTATATTTGCCAAATATATTGTTACAAACAATTGTTACAAACTGAATTACATGTAACAAATCAAAATGCCATTTGCTGTTCATTTAGTTGCAATTTTCAAATCTGAATTGCATTTTATACTTTGCAAATAAAATGTAGCATCAATCTACATGTAGAAATTACGAAGAAGAAGCTAAACGAATATACAGCAAAATGTATTCACTGTTTATCAGTCCGTAAGTCAGTTTCATATGTAATTACTGGAATATGAAAAGGAAATCATAGAAGAGATCTACTTTTCCGCGAGCTTCGATTTAATTCCACTTTTCATCCTGCATTTATTCTCCGCATCTTTTCAATGCAGCATCGCGGTGTTTCCGCGAAATGTATTTGCGAGCCCACGCGTGCATATTTCATCTGCGCAAAATATGGAAGAGACATGCAACAGTCTGCGTATTGCAAGAAGTTCCTGCAATTCTCGATAGAAGTGTAATCTGAATTTTCTATTCATTTGCGCGACTTTATTTTATACCATTCCATGGTTTGGAGATCTAAAGAATTTTATTCAAAACAGCCAATTAGAATTTATTTCTTAGGAAGCCATTCATTTGAATTCACAATTTTCACAATTTTTATTCATATATTCTTGGAATTTATTTCATACCTGATGAAGCTATATTTCAGTGCAGTTTTGATTTGTAAAGATTATTAAAATATTTTATTTTAATGTATAATACGATACTGATGAATTGCATGGAAGCATAATTAACGTTTTTAATGAAAAATTAATTATATAATTTATTAAGTATTCTCCACAAATGTTTATCAATCTCTAATCTTCTCTCATTTTTCTGCTAGTTAATCTATTCGTTCCTTGTAAAATGTGATTGGTTTAGACTAAAAGAAATTTTTGCCAAAGAAAGGGAAAGATTCAATAACAATTCAGAAGAAGATTTGATATATGTAATTCAGTTTGCAACAATTGTCATTTAAAGTTATGTGCACCTAAGATAGGTGCTATTTCATTTAAATTTCAAATTATCATTTAGATTTGATAAATATAATTTCGAAAGCATAACTTTAATGACAGAAACGATTAAATGTATCTTAGATTTGACAAACTTAATTGAAAATACATTAAAAGAAATTCAGAAGAATTCAAATGCAAAACAGATTAGTATCATTTTTTGTTATATAATTATTCAGTTTTTGATAGGTAATTTATGTTCATAACATCAGAATATTGACATTATTTATGCAGCAGTAATTATCACTCAATTTATAAATTTTACATTAATCAACTTTAATCGAATCTGAATTAAATGTAAACCATTCGTAATTTCAAATGTCAATTTCTGAATTACGTTTCATAAATCGGAATTACATTTGTAGCATTTTTAATTAAAAATGACGATTTCTGGATTAAAATTCACTATTTTAAAATTAATATAATATTTTTTAATTTAATTTAAAAATCTGAATTACTTATAAAATATCTTTTCCTTGTAATTCTGCATAAACGTTTCAAATCAATTATTTAAATATTTCAAAAATTATCAACACTGTAACTTATAATTATATAGATTCAGAAATGTCAAAATTGTATGATTTCGTATATTTTCGGTTTTCTCTTTATTACAACATTTACAACAAGAAGCACTCTGAAGACAGCAGCGAAAGCAAAAACGCATTGTTTTCGAACCGCTTCTAATTACGTGCAACTAATGAAGCTTTTAGCGTGTTCGCGCGAAAATGCTTTCATTTATCGCCAGCGACAACAAAAACCACGGAAAAGGAGATTATTTATATTCGCCAACTTCCAAGTTAATTAATGCGCGCGCGACTCTTTACTTTTCAATTAGGAAATAACCACCGACAATAAACAATGCGCGTATAATTTGTCGTTTGATCTACATTTACATGAATCGTGCGCTTTGTCAACTTGATATTAGATTGATGCAGGAGATAAGGCAAAGGAAACAAGATCAAGCAACTTCCGGTGTATTATTAACCATCACACGCTGTTTATTCATTAAAATGATAAGTGTATTTATGATTGAAGAAAGTTCCAGCTTGGTATATTTCTAATTAATATACACAGGTATGCATTTCATTATGCACATCTAGAAAATTTTCTGAATAGTTTGTTTCTACTATAAATTTATTAAAGATATCATCTTATATTTTATAAATTTGTTTATAAACATAGATACCAACTAACAATTTTTTTTATATTTTTAGAAAATTATGATACGAAACTTCTAGTCGACAAAAATTTCCAACAGTTAATTAAATTTATAGTCTGATCAAAGACATCACGTTCAGACAGCTGTGTTATTATAAAGCTCGTGTTAGTTTTCTCTTCATTAAATTAGCATCATCCAGTTAAAGATATTCAATATTATGACTTATAATTGGATCACACGTTGACTACTTCCTATTTCCACGAATGCTAATACTGACTTGATTAATTTACACCAGATGTGAATGCCTACATATATCATAATATATTATAATTTTGCTAGAAAATGATGTGAAAAGAATTGGCCATGAGAAGTAAACAACAAATTGAAAGTCAAGGTATTTATTTTAATTTGTAATTGCCATTGAAATAAACTTGCATATTTTTTGGTTCAAAAGTAGATGAATCAATAACCTTGCCAAATATTTTAGTGCAACTTGAAATTATCCTGAGAATTATTAAGTTGGAATTTTATCTCATCGAAAAAAAATTGGCTCATTGTTTCAGGAAGTTAGATCTAAGATTTTTATAAACATTTTCGTGTAACAAATTAAAATTTGCGAATAAATTAAAAATTTTAAGCATATATTTATAGTAATTGTAATCCAGTCATCATTTCGCAGATTATAAACAATTTTGCAAGTAAAATAATAGTAGTTTGAATTATTGTGCAAAAAATGCAAAATTTTATAATGTCATATAAAATTTTAATCACTAGTATGATAAAATGCATTTATGTCACTCGTTTGCATAATTTTTTTGTCAGTAGTTCATATCCTAGAATAAATCCTAGATTAGGTACTTATAGAAAAGTTTATGTTATTATGACACTTTCGAACTTTTCAACTTTTTATTTTTCATATATGATTTGCAGACATTATGTAAGTTTAAGGAATTGCACGAACGACTATTACATATGATACTAAAGTATCAATGAGATGTGAGCTGTGAACAAACTTGAAACTCGTTCGACATTTTGCAAAACTACTTGATCCGAGCATTATCGATACTTTGCTTGACGTGGATTATTCAAACGATGAAGAAAAAAATCGAAGAGGATATTGCAAAATGTTCCGAAAGCTAACTAATGTTAATAGGCAAGGCAGTAATAATTTCTGGTTTTACATTTGTTGCTTGCCTCATGAATATTGATGGCGCAATGAAAGCGAGAATTAAAATTATATCAGAAAAATAAGAGTAGATGTTGTTGATCAAGAAAAGAAAGTGGATAACTAGCAACAGTTTAGCATCTCGGAATTTGCACTTACAAAATAATTAAATGCCTAAGCGAGAGATACAAAAATTCTTCTACTTGTTGAGTATCTCACAGTTTCACACTGCTTTTATTGTGTTTTTAATTTGTTCTCAGCTTTTGAAGATACGCAGAATGAAACTAAATATTTTCATTTTTATTGTGCCTAGAACAATGCTTAATTTTGAATATTACTTCTTTTAAGTTTATCCAAGATTTCTAGATATTTTTTAGGCATTTTGTAGATTTCAACAACAATAATAATTTATCCTATCACATACACAAGTCATACAAGATTTTCATGATTTATTTTTGATTTTGTGACTTTTTGGACCAAATTACCAACTTTTCTCCGGTAAGTTAAAATATAAAATATTATAAACTTATGTTGCTAATTTTTGATACATTATCATAAATTGTGACAACAATTTTTGAAGTGAAAACTTCTTTAGGCGCGCTGTGCAAAAAATTATAGGGAGTGAATAGAACTGGTATGTAACGCTCGGAATGAAACGCTCTTTCGGGTAAATTCGATCCAGAGAGA
>JARJDZ010000010.1:0-23163 GCA_030264555.1 Aleochara sp. GC000083
TGTTCCGTTTTAAACAGTCCACCCGGTATATTTCATCAAAAAAAACTCGCAAATCTTAATCACATGATGTGCATAGTATCCATAGTATACTTATTCTCACTACATTTTATTTTCTTCGCACATAACAAAAACTCCATTTTATTATACATGATTCACTCGAAGAAAGTAAATTGTTGTAAACAGATTTGTAATTTCATCACTTAAAATCCCAAATGACAGAATCATCGATTAGTCAACAAACTTTTCGCTTGATGGTGATTGCATGAATCAACTGGCAAATTAACGTTAATATCCTCGTAAAAACCAACTGTGAATGAAATAATAATATAGAAATTTAGAGAGTCAATGAAATCGAAAGAAGTAAAACACTTCCAAAAACACAATAACAACGAAGACAAACGTGTATTGTATCTGCAGTAGGTATACTGCTGTTAAATGCATTTGTTAATTCTCGAACGAGCCAAGAATAAAATAGTGGAAAAAACGATGAAAGGAAACATGGAAACACTATTTAGGTGAAAGTGATACGTAAAGTTACACCTTAACTTTTCTTCCAAAAGGTGGATATATTTGATGTCAAAGAACTTTGAAGTTACTTTATGAACAAAAGAGTTGTCACTAATTGTCAAAATTTAAAGAAATGGATGAATTCTCAAATGATGTGTACATTTCAAATAATGTTCTGTAATTGCCAATTGCAAATAGATAATTTTATTTATGATATGATACCAGTATCTTCATTATCTGTGAAATAATTTCAAATCATATTATTATCTCAGAATATTATTATTATGCCAAAGAAACCAAAAATGTGCATGTGTATACCTATTATTTATTTGCCGAAATTTCGAATCTCCAAAATTTCTAATTTTTTCATCTTGAATTTTCAATGGCAGGTATATTACTAATCTTTAATAGGTTGTTTACATGAAGAATATTGATTTCTGGTTGATTTATCGATGTTGAATCGATTGCGGTATCATAAATCTCCAGATAGAAGGTGAAAGTCTTCAACATAGATGTTCGTCTGTGACTATTAAGATTCAACTTATTAATAAGTTGATTCAATGAATGTGACATCAACGATAATTTCCATTAATAAATAATAAATACAATTCTCGATGAATAATTAATTAATGTTGATGGTGTTAAATTTAATGTAACAAATGCGTTTAGTGACTAACTATTACATTTATCAACACGATTTATGATTCTTGTACAGGTACTTTACGTGATGAGAATTGAGAATTATAATGTATTTAAGGTGGGAGAAATATATCTGTAAACTTTCTTCCGAAATCTCTTAGGAATCTACATCATGGAAAGTACGTTTTAATTCGTTACAAACAATTGGTCCTACTGCATACAATTATATTGATGCCGATGATGATATTTGATATGGAATGCTTGCACGCTTTCCCAATTCAATTGCACTTCAAGATTGATCAAAATTTATCGATCGATTGTTATGCCGAATTCTAAGCCCGAAGGGAAGGTGTGTCAGAAGACCAGAAGACCCTATACATCTCAATTTTCTCCTTCTTATTTCGTTTATTATTACGTTCAGCATTTTTTATACAGCGCACATGGTCTTTTACTTCTTTTTCTTATACTTCTTCTTTGGAGATGTTTGCTGTATGTTTCACCCTATCTATACCTCAATCGATATCGTTTTGATTTCGATTTCTTCCTCTTTCTATCACGAACCATCGAGTGGAATGATTTACAGCCTTGTGTGGTCCCTCCAGGTCCTAGAAATTCTACAGGATATCATCTGCAGCAGATAAGATGGGCATATGTTTCAAGAGAAGTTACAGGAAATGAATCACCTTGTATCTCTATCACCTTGTCTTCATTTCGACTTTCAGTTGAGAAAAGAAGACTCGCCTGACTTGCTCGATAAGGAAGAGAAAAGACGGCGATGACGATTTCGAACGAAGAAATCAAGAAAAAGAAAACGCGAGCAGCAAATGAGTCGTTTCTCATTTCAAACTGGTAATCAGATTGTGATAAGTAATTGAAACTGTCCATTCATAATTTGCCATAAACCCGTTGAAGATTTATAGCGACATTCATCTTGAAACGTAAATTAAGCGACGAATATAGGAAATATAATAGTTGTTTTTGAATTAATTGTGAAGAATTTTAATTTGTTTATGCATAACAAGTTAATTCGCATTCTCAAAAATAAATAAATATCACGACAATAATTTTTAATAATCAGTTAAATACAAAATTTTCGCTATAAACATTAATCATAATTGATAATAAAACAATTTTAACAAAAGACTATGTTAATGAAGGACACATGTCAAACAAAAAACAAGCAAATCAAAGAAGTAGGTGTTACAATTATTATACTAATCAATAGAAACTTGAAAGTTTGATGATCAACTTCTTGGAGAAGACAAAGGAAAGTTGAAAACCAGTTCGGAGAAGAGAAAGAAAAAAACTAGATAAATCAAATAAGTATTGGTTTTTTACTTATTGGTATATTTTTTATTGAATCACTATTGCTCATGATTTTATATAACTAACGTAACAAAATTATACGTTTTTGTTTTTGCCAAAAAATATATTTTTTTAAATATATCTAATGTATCTTAATGTAAAAACAAGACAAGGCACCGAAAAACATGAAAAGTCAAAAATCTTGTTATTAACTGCCTCGCATAATAAATCTAGGCCATTGTAACATTTCCCATCAATCGTTCACATCGTTTCCATCATTCGCTACGTTCGCGTCTTCTGCTTTAGGTATAATGCCACGTGTAATTACATGATGATTATTTTTACGCATCCGCACGGTGTATTCTCCGTGTATCACATTTGCCGATTCATGCCCAAATAATCACTTTACAGTCTAACAACACGATTATTAACGTCAATTTTTTCCATCGATTTCATTTTGTCTCCGATTTATTTTTACAATATCTTGAGCATAGCGTCAAAAACATATTTTGCTGAACGAATTTATTCTGAAAATTAAAATCAAAACAGTCGATTATGCACTAATTCAAAATTCTAATTATTGTAACATTAATTTAGATATTATTATTATATTTATTATTCGGCTTGGTATACCTAGCCTGGCTATCGAGCAACAGACGGTCTTTCCGCCTATTTTTGATATTTATTGCATTTCGCGTATTTCCGTAAATAGGTTTTTCCGATGTTTAGTGAAATTCTCCATAGTTGCATCGCCAGTAGATGAAGCTACAAAAAGTTAATAAATAATAATGTAACGCACGGGAATCTCAACGCGACTCATGGAAATTGCAAGCATAGTGCCACGTAAAATTTGGACTCGTTTCAAAACAGCCGCCAGTTTAAAAATAGTTTTTCTTAGAGCACCGGCGTCGACTTCAATTTCGACGCCGATGTCGTCCACATTCAGTCGTCGAGTCCGACGCGACGTGTTGTTATTTAAAGCATCTGATACAATAAACAGTGAAATCAACAACAAAATTCACGCGTTCCAATATAGTGAAAGCATACAATTCTGGACAAAAAGGCAATGTGAACAACCAACTTGAAACTTGAACTTCAATTGCTCCACCATGATAAGGAAAGAATTCATCGTGATCTTCGTATCGGTGTGCATTGCGACTGCACTGCCCGAATACATCAATGTCGGCGGCATTTTCGATGGCGAGAACGACAACAAGGAGATCGCCTTCAGTGTAACGGTCAACCAGATAAACAAAGACCGGCTGCTCAGCAACTATAAGCTAATGCCCGTTCGGGAGCATGTCGAACCAGAAAACCCGCTGGAGGCGGCACGCACCGCCTGCAAGCTGCTCTCGAACGGAGTCGTTGGTATCTTCGGACCCGTCTCCGAGGACAATTCGCACGGCGTGCAGTCAGTCTGCGACAACAAAGAGATTCCACATATCGAAACACGTTTCGATGCAAATCAACGACGAGAATCGGGACTGGTGAATCTGTACCCGCATCCGGCATCCCTGGCGAAAGTATTCGTCGACATCGTACAAGCGTACGAATGGAAGAGCTTCTCCGTCCTCTACGAAGACACCGATGGCTTGGCACGTGTTAGCGAGTTGCTCAAAATGTATGATCATCATGGTTACACGGTCATGGTACGTCAGCTCGATAAACATTTGACCGGGAACTATAGGTAACATATTTGTAAGGCTTGAAACTTCATCACTCATCAAATCATTCGTTTAATTGGTGCAGACCGGTGTTGAAAGACCTCTGGCGGAATGAAGAAACCCATATCATCCTGGATTGCAATATCGAGCATTTGGAAGAGGTCCTCAAGCAGGCGCAGCAAGTGGGTTTGATGACCAGCATCCATAACTACATCATCACGAATTTGGATATGCATACAATTGAGCTGAATCCCTATCAGTATAGTGAAACTAATATAACTGGCGTGCGAATGGTGGATCCGGATGACAATGCCGTCATCGAAATTGCCGGGCTATTGGAACGGGATCGCGCACAAGAAGGCAAAGATCAGGAAGAAAGCGAATACGTGGCCGCATGGAAGCTTAAGGTCGAGACAGCTTTAATGGTGGATGCCGTTAATCTCTTTGCAGCAGCTCTCAGTGAATTGGAGATGGGCAAACAATTCAATGTACGCCCACTTTTGTGTAATACCACTGATAATTGGGAACACGGGTACAGCGTTATCAATTTTATGAAAACGGTAGGTTAACGAATATCCAATTGTTAATTCCAAAACTACCCTTCAAATCCACCAACCCAGTTTTAGCCGTGCCCGAGACCCCCAAATTTAAGAACCTTACCCTCTTACTAGCCCCAAGTTAGATTTTAAGTTTTAAGTTAGCTTGGATCCTTGGGTCCATCACATTCATGGTCACATATTTTACAACTTATTGCTGGAATTCTTCTAGAATTGATGATCCTTTCATACTACCAACCCACATTACCACTAACAATAAATAATAAAATCTTGATATCTTAGAACACAATGAAAGGCTTAACTGGCCCGATTAAATTCGACCATGAGGGTTTTCGAACTGACTTCAACTTGGAAGTGATTGAGTTATCTGAAGGTGGAATTATTAAGGTGGGTTCGTGGAACGCCAGCGAGGGTCTCAATATGACACGAGTATATCCTCCAACACCACCCTCCAATGAGCTCACACTGCAGAACAGGAGCTTCGTTGTTATTACAGCGTTGGTAAGAACTTTTGAATTTTATTAAATTTGATAAAAGCTATATCGATATTTTCAAATAGACGGATCCTCATGGAATGTTAAAAGAATCTCAGACGAGTCTGTTCGGTAATGATCGTTTTGAGGGTTTTGGCATTGATCTTATTCATGAGTTGAGTCTTATGGAAGGCTTCAATTACACGTTCATCATCCGAGAAGACAAGGCGAACGGTGCCAAAGATCCTGTCACAGGAAAATGGTCAGGGATGATAGGTGACCTCATGGATGGAGTAGGTATTAATTAATTTTTTCGGAAACGAATTATTTTTTTTTATTTCAGACCGCTGATTTAGCTATAACAGATTTTACGATTACATCGGAGCGTGAAGAAGCCGTTGACTTCACATCACCCTTCATGAATCTTGGTACCTATTATACATAATAATAACAACCGTGGGTTGAACTAATGAATTTATTTTCTTCCCTCCAAGGTATAAGTATATTGTTCAAGAAACCTAAGAAAGCTCCACCGAATTTCTTCTCGTTTGCTGAACCATTTGCTTTGGAGGTATGGTTATGGTTGGGTGGTGCATATTTTGTCGTCTCGATTTCACTTTTTATTATGGGTCGCCTATGTGCAAGTGAATGGCAGAATCCTTACCCCTGTATCGAAGAACCGGAGTATCTTATAAATCAGTTCAGCCTAAGAAATTCGTTTTGGTTTACCATTGGTAGTCTTATGCAGCAAGGTACCGAAATTGCACCCATGTAAGTGTAACTATTTTAGATGATAAATAATGATAAATAATGTTGTAATGAAATTTTAGAGCAGTGGCTACTCGAATGGTGGCTGGTATGTGGTGGTTCTTCACATTGATCATGGTCTCATCTTACACTGCCAACTTAGCCGCCTTCTTAACCACTGAAAATCCTGACAGCTTGTTCACGAACGTCCATGAGCTTGTCACACGCGCCGAAAAGCTGAATATCAAGTATGGAGCAAAGAAGAACGGAGCGACTGCAAATTTCTTCAGGGTACCACAAGAACCAATGCCATTAGATTGTAAACTAAGGTGGGTGCAATGTTTTTAGGACTCCGCTAGAGAAGATTATCAAGCAATCTACGCGTACATGAAAAGTAATGAAGATGACGTAATGGTAGCACAGAACAGCGATGGTGTTGTGCGCGCCGAATCAGAAAATGAACATTACGCATTCTTCATGGAGTCCACATCCATAGAGTATGAAATTCAACGTCATTGTTTATTGACGCAAGTAGGTGGACTTTTGGACGAGAAAGGTTATGGCATCGCTATGAGGAAAAGTAAGTTATTATATCCCTTTCGGTTCTAGTATAACAAATGAATTAATCGCATTTTATTGGTAGATTCGCCCTATAGGAATATTCTAAGTACAGCGGTACTCAAACTGCAGGAAACGGGCCGAATCGCGGAACTGAAACGGAAATGGTGGGAAGAACGTCGTGGAGGCGGCCAATGTCCGGTAAATATAAATGTTTCTACAACTTTCTATAACAAATATGAATAAATGCAAAAATCGTTTTAGGCTGAAACCGAATCGCAAGAGGCAAAACCGTTGAATTTGAAGAACGTTGGTGGTGTGTTCTGGGTGACAGTGGGTGGCACTGTTTTGGCATGCTTTTTGGTCTTCGTAGAGATGCTTCTACACGTCGCCAAGGAGTCCATTAAACATAAAGCGACCTTCATGGAGGAGTTCACCGAGGAACTAAAGTTCTACTTTAAATTCAAAGGAAATGTGAAGCCGGTCCGTATGAAGGAGTCAAAGACGCCTGAACAGAGTCACAAATCTGAAGAGAACCTGCGCGCATCAAAAATGAGCCTGAATCACAACTCTAATCCCAAGGATAAGTCCAAGAGTCAATCAAAACGTGATAGCTTCTGAAATGTAGAGGTTAGGTTTTTCTTGTATTCCATAAGATAGTGTTTACTTTCATATATTAACACTCTTTTTAAATGATAAAACCTGCAAGGATAATTCATACTCCCTCCATGAATTTTACTATTGCATATTACTATGTCATAAAATATCGTGAATATTTATGTATTTGACTGTTAAACAGGTAGTAAAAATAATATGTTTTGGAGTTGTGAAACATCGTAATCGTTTTCGTATGTTCCTATAAGTTATACTTCCATAAACTTGGTTCGAAAGCCGTTTGTAATGACACTTGGTGAATGATTTTAAAAAAGCACGAAATAAACATTCAACATATTACTACGTTACGTAATGGTTACAGACAATAGAATCGAAAGCATCGTAACAATATAATGGCACGAGTGTGTCGCTTTGAAACGTGCCGAACGCACATCCTAGGTGAAAAGCGAAGATAGTTAGGTGCGTAAATGACTCGTGAAAATCTACCGAATTAAATGCATCAGATTCCGTAAGAACAATTGCGGAAACAATAGTTTATTGTTGGGCCATCTACGATACTTAATGCACCTTTTCATTCCTACAATTGTGGACATTATCTTCATTTCCTCAAATTAATATTTCATCTATTTTATTCATATTTAACGTTTCGTGTCTCTCTTCAACTAAACCTATAAAAATTGTTGTCGTTTACCAAAAAAATTCTTATATGAATTACATAATGGCTTACCTTGAATATACAGAACGGGCATACAGAATGGAAAAATACATAGAAGAGTAGTTATACTATGATTATAAATATTCATGCCGTTTCATTATTTATTGCATTTTATTATAATTTAATAAATAATTGCTATTTCTGCAATATTTCAGACTTTGATGATAGGGTTCATGGTTAAAATAGCAATTCTAGTTGGTTGTATCCAAAACAAGTATAACCCAGAGTATTTCTTCATATTTGTTTGCAGAGATTACCAAACCAATATCTTCATTTCATTCAACGATTAATATTAACAACATTTTTTTAAAATATGTTTACTTTAAATCATTTACATTAATTAAAAGTCAAAAATGATGACACTATGCTCTTTCTTAATATTATAATTTAATATTGAATTTATTATAGTTGCATTGACTAATTGTAAAATTGTTAAATATGAGACCACTTTATTCCCTTATTGTGAGCATTGAATAGCTCACAATGAACAGTTTCAATCATACCAAAAGAGCAACGAAATCTCAGAAACCATTCAACATTGTCAATTTCCACTCCACTGTCAACTGTAGCTATTGCCATGGCTAATTTTTGAAAACAATTCAATACAAGGCCAAAAGATGTGCTTGTCCACATAGCAAATGAGTTCATCTAAAGTCCATTATTAATATCAACATTATAAAACATAATTTAACTAGTGTCATACCAAAAATCATCGACAAATATGAGATAATACCACAACCTGTGTTTTCATTGGTTCCTTTATTTCCCAGGGTAGGCACTCGCCTATGTGAAAACTAAAATCCCAGAAACAGAAATTAACGGTCACCTTCCGAATTTTTGAATCATTATCTAGTTTGTAAACGGATTATTTCTTGATCCAGGGGTCAATCAAGTCAAATGATATAAATTATCACTTTTCTTTCGAATTTCTTAATGACTTCTACTTCAAAAGCCTATATAACTCAAATATTTGCTCTCATCCATCTATGGGTACACATAACCAAATAAAAACCAAGAAACAAAACACGGGGCTACGAATATAATAATATTCATAATCGGAGAGTCGTAGAATCAGAGAATAATAACAAAATTCATTTCCAGAAAGCTTCTCAAAAGGCTAAACGCTCGAGTAATTAACTCGAAAAACAAATTCTAGATCCTTCAATTTCACAACCGAGCCAAATTAATAGTAGCATGTCTGTAATTAAATAGTGTATTCAAACATCTATATTTCTAAAACCCAGAAATGTCCAATTTCATCGAGAATGTTTATATAAATTCAGCTTTATCCGTTGTTATAAAAACGCAAAGTAAATATGTATATGTTGAAATCACCAAATCAAACTTGACTCTTACGGAATGACCATGATTTGGTGAATTGTGACGTGCACTATGGGCAACCTTCCTTGCATCTCCTTATCAATATCTATTATTCCATTACATATTTTTAGGCAGTTTTAAAATAAACCTTAAACACAGCAATTTGATTAATTTGAAATTGATTGAATTAAAATCGGTTCAAAACCAATCTCCCCCTTGTCACGAAAACCAGACTCAACCCTGGATATTATAGTACTTTTTCCAAGTTGTCACTTTTGTCATAAAATGAAGACCTATCCATATCTTGGGTCGACTGTACTACATTCGAATAAGAAGCAGCAGTTACCATTGGAGTACAACAAGTGATAAATTATCAGATAATTTTGATAATAGTACTTTTCCCTCTTTATTGCCGAACCAAAGCAGGGCTGGATTTTCATTTGATAACAAAAGTGACAACTCAGAAAAACATATTATATGTATACACAATTTTTTGATTAGCTTCTATTCAATATACCACGAACTAAGCCATACCGGTTAATATAATGTCGATTCCATTACGAAGCAAATTGTTTTCATCAGATTAACACATATTCGATGATGAGCAATAGTACATACAAAGGGCCAATAACAATAACGTTGAAATACAGCAAACTGATCTCAGAAACAAAGCAAATCGAAAGGAAGTTGCGCGCTGCGCACTATCGTCGAAAAGTCGAACAACCAAACGTGTAATTCCATTAATGGACATATATAATTGTCTCATTTCGCTCGGTCCCATACTGGATGCTCAAAAGAATGCGAAGCTATGTGGTAAAACAAGTTTAATGCCCACAAATTAAGCCTATCCAAAACGCTGACTCACCGTTGTCGTTTTCGATCAACAGTGAATGGTTGCACAAATTTGGCCGATTTCATTTTATTTTTAAATGCATGTTTTATGCGTCCACTATATGGGCATGTGTGCGCCACGTTTTTCCGTTGTGATTTCACTTGTTTAATGACGATCGTAATGATGGCTGTCCTCCTCAGGAGTTGCGCATAAGTAAGGTAATGGTCTGAGGAGCGCACCGCCGAAAAAATGCACGATGCCCAATGGCCAAGCCGCAGACGGCCAAAAAGCGGGTCACGCGCAACGCAAATGCGTCCGAAATTGAATTTCTGATTGAGTTGAATGTGCGTTTTTGCGCTGGGTCGTACGTTCCGCATTCCGGACTTCAATGCCAAGCGAAGTTGCATTATTATACGTTTTACTTTTTTATCGTGATAGGGTTTCTTGCATATTGAATATTTGCAGAAATTGAACTATTATTAATGTTACAATTATCAGGGTTTCAGTGTAATTAGAAGAGTTTGGCATTTGATTTACAATTGATTTACAATCTAATGAAAATCTGTATATGGACCAGTTAATTAAAAATTTCAAATCATAGTTATTAAGCTGGAAGGAGTGAATAATGCATAACGAAATCCACATACGAATTGTTCCAAGAAGCGAAAGGGAAGAATAAATAAAAGGGAGGGTAAAATATCATAGTAGATTATGTGTCGCCGAGAACTAAACTCAACGAAAATTCGATAAAAGACCATGAACTTAAATATTACAACGGAAAATACGAGGAAATGAGGTAGAAAGCTTAAGAATTGATCTTCGAAGCAAATGTGTCTACAAACAGATCAGAAATATGAAAATTTAGTTAGGTTTTTGCAATAGATGGTTTTATTTATCTGTATCTGGGTTATGTAATAATGTTTAAACAAATTTGTAATTAATTTACACATTTTTGTTTGAATCGGAACAGAAGTGGACACTCGTAACGAGAAAATATGACAAATTTTACAATTTTCTTCTATATAGGTGAAAATCCAAGCCGGATGGTTGAAATTGCGAATATCAGAACCCTTAATACTAAGTTCTGATACTGCAAGAGCAAATTATGTGCAATTTTGGGTTCATCCATTTCGTTCCGGTAAATTCCATATTAAAATATGCACCAAGCAGTGGGAGGTCAATTGACGAAAGTATCGATAAAATCACGTACCTAAATGTTTTCTCCAAATATCATGTATATATCGTTTCTATTGCCCAAGAGCTACAGCATGAAAAATAAACCTTTTGGAACTATTTCAACAAAAACCTTACTGCATCTCTGAATCGTTGCCAAATCCAAGAAAATCGACTCATTTTAGAAGTGATTGGTGACTGTTGATGAGAGATCACTTATGATGAAGTCAAGAGAAAATGGTAGGGAACGAATAGGGGAAACACGGTGAAAACGGTGACCAAACCTGGGTGTCGGATAACAAGGATTTGCTTCGCATCCTGCGGTTAAAGGTTTAACTCGGAACTACTATCAACAATTAGACCACTTAAAGAAGGCTGGTTTAGTCACTAAGAAGGAAATTGCATGTCATCATGCCAATATAAGATGACCCACATTAATGGTGACTTCCCAAGGCCTCCAGGAGCTTGGTTGGGAGGTTATTATATGCATCCACATTCAAAAGAAACATGCCAAAGACCACATTTTCAATACTTATTCAATAGGAACGAAGGCTTCTATAAAAGAGTCATTCTGTTATTACCTTTAAAATGACAACATGTTACCAAACAAAATAATGCATTAGGTTAGTGTTGAAATAAAATTGTTTACCCTTATTATTAATATATAATTTCTACTTGTTTCGAGCCAGTATTAGCACATATTCAGGAACTTCCTGAAGACAAGCAGAGTATCCCTTCACAAATCTTTAAATACTTAATATAAAATGGTGCATATTTGATCTAAATCGTATAATCTATAATGTTAATTTAAGCCTTGAATATCACCCAAAAATAATGGACTACTTTTTCCCTAACCTAATATAATGCTGAATAATGCTTATTTACAGCTGTACAATAGTTATTTATGAACCAAGAAAATTGTGTAACGTTTTGTTCCCGAAACTGTAAGTAATTCCTTTACAGGATAAAAAAACAAATTTTATTATTGACTATCAAATCTTACATACAGTTTAACGAAATAAATGCACGATTTAAGGTTGGGTTTATGTTATTCGCAGTATTCATCTCCCGATATCATGGTGTCGTTATGGAAAATGCTAATCTGGATGGTATCATCAAACGACACTTGAGACATTTATAACATTTGTTTTAAACATATCTTAGAAATTACTGTTAGAAACTAAAAAACATAGTAAGTAATAGCAAATATTAATTTAGAAAATTTACTAAGTATTACAGTCACTGGAATAGGAAAATGGACAACAAAAATTAAATAAGATAAGTGAATAATAAAGAACACATTGAAAATACGGAGATTTCTCAATGTCGCGAATGCACTCAATCCATAGGCAACTCAAGAAACACGGCAAAGAAGCAAATAAATCAAGAGTATGTTGGTTAGTTGTTTGAAGAGTTTAACAGAAATTCAATGTAATGATCGGCAAACTAGAAAACACTTCTTACAGGGATTCTAAACAATTAAAATAAATTTACAGTTATCGGGATTGAATGATCCATTTTTTACATTATGTTGTCCACATTATGCTTGCAATACACATGACCCTAAAAGAATGTTAGAGAATTTTGGAAGTGAATTTCTGGCATAATTACGATTTGACAATTAAACACTTCCCCCTCTAAATGCAGTAATAGAAATTATGTTTTCCCTTAGAATTGTTCCTTCAGACGAATACTCAACAAGGCAGGTTTTGAAACAATCTGCATGTGTCATTGTGTCACAGTGATTTTCAGTCACCAATTTTTGTGATGAATCTCTATCAGCATCGGTGTCCTATTTGATTTTTCTGCAATCTCTCCTAGCACGTTTCCCTGTGGGCGTATATTGTCGCTTCTTCCTGAGTTTCAGTTTTAATTTAATGTAGCTTCATGGAGTCACATAAAACGATCAGGTTACAAGCTCAAAGCTTGATTGCCCTCCACTGAAACAGAATTATGGATGCTGTCTGCCTCTTCAGAGTATCGATGTGCTTCATGCAGAACTTAAATTATCCCTGGTCAGAATTCCACCTGCACGTTCACGAGTCACCTTTATTTTGTATCCAGTATTGTGCAGGTACAAAATAAAGGATGTTTGATCAATATCAAACCATAAGGCAATCTTTATATTCCCTCACCCCTCTTGATACGTTGTCATGGAAGCCATATCCTTGTTATCCATGTGCAACAGTCATCCTTCACTGGATGTCACATAAATACTCCATAAATATAAGCATCATTTGTACGAATTTTTGGAATGGATAAAGACAAAATAGTGCCACGAACGAATAAACATGAAGCCAGTGCAACAATCCAACGACACAACCTCAAATACGGAACGCTGTACGTGTGACCAAAAATAACAACAAAATTAGGATATGTGAATCAAACATCAAATGTTAAAATTTGCTTCCAGGTGGTTGAAGTTCTGTGTGCCGGAATACGCATGTTTCGTTGGTAAAGATGCCTTTTGTCTGAGCAATGGGTGTCATCTACTGGTTCGGAATCTGCACAATGGCGCTGAAACCGTGATCGTAATCAACGATGAGCAGAGTGGTGATGGCGTGTCATGCATTTGTGGCCATGCAACGCATCCATTCCTCGCTTATGCGGAAACACATGAGAATCCGCGCGTTTACGTCATAACTTACCCGGAACTGAAATTTGTTATGATTATGTACAGCCAATTCTATCAGATTTCACGGCTGGCTTTCTCGGATGGGGAGCTGCTATACGGTATTAGCGGATATCCGGAGTGCCAGCTGGCTGCATGGAAGTGGCGCACCGGCGAATTGATGGCTACTGTATCCACGAAGATGCTGTTCAATCGCAGCAACGTTATTTTGAAGTAAGTGTTAGTATTAGTATATATGCAAACGTATAATATCTAGAGGTCGTAATGCTTCGTGTACACTGGAGATCGGTAGATGAGATCCCCAAAAAAAATCTTTATATAGCGTGTACGTTGGCTTGAGATTTGCGTCTCGAGATCGAAGCACAGAGACTGGTCTCTCCAAGAAGTCTATTTCATGTGTACACTGGAGTTCTGGACTCGAGATAGACTCGTCAAAACTTGGGGTCCGCAGGTAAATTTTGAGGCATTTGTGCTGCTTACCGAATGTCGTTACCTGAGGTTGGGTTTAATTTTTGCAAACGAAAAACGATTCAGGTAGAAATTTAAATATTCAAGCATGTATTTTGGGTATCATGACTCGGACGAGATTGAAAGAACTATTGAACATGTTCAATAGTTCGTTTGCGACTCGAGATCGAGTATATCGTACGTGTACACTGAGAAGATTTTTGATTTAGACAGACTCGTCTGAGACCCTGCGAAGATGACTATGTCTCATCTAACCGTACGTGTACACCTACATAGACGAGATATCTCGTCTAATTGTCTCCAGTGTACACGAGGCATAAGTGTGAGAAATGGGAAATTGTAAATGAGTGATACACAAATTTTAGGAATTTAAGGAATAAAAAGGCACAAAGAGTGGGGACGCGCTAAACTACGCAGAAACTAAAACATGATTCAGACAACTTCGATGCAACTCTTTATTCGGATACGCCCTTTAAATTTGTTTGCAACTGTCAACGAGTAATTTTTGCGAAAGTTTTTCTCCACTCTTTGTACCTTTTTCAACCTCACGATCTCCAGATATATTTAGATTTCTGAATTACCATGAAAAACCTGATTAGCATAAACGAGCCCGGCAATCTTAATTGTCTAATACAATAGCGGTTGGTGTTTCCGAATTTCTTAGTGAATTCAATGCATTAGATTCTCTGTGCCATAACGCACATAGAAATCCGTCCTGAATGAGATAGGAATTTTATATTGGACAAATTGAGAATAAGTACTTTATGTTGGTACCACTCATTAGCCATTATATGGAGAACACCCAAAGGTCAATACTTTATGGAGCCTTCAGGGTCTACAACATTATACTCACAATTAGTGTATCTCATCTATCGTATCTACTCCCATTACCTCCTCTGCTTTGTGGAATTATTCCCAGAAATTTTGTATACGCATAAAGATGTAGTATATTATTATTTACCCAGAAAAAGAAAAGATTTATCTGTCTGAAATGAAAAGGCATAGATTCAAACTTTATTCGAAAAAGGGATAACATTTTGTATACTAAAAACCATGAAGTAAATCTGAAAAATAAAGGGTGGGCACGATATTGTCTATTTTTTCTAAATTGTCACGTTTGCCAAAAAATGAAGACCCAGTCTTGTGTCGACCGTACTAGCATTCGAATAAGAAGTTGCGTGGCTAGAGGTACATGGTTCACAGCGGTTACCATTGGACTACAACTCTCAGGAAAAGATGGAACTCCAATGGCAACTTTGTATTTCTACACTCTCTGTAATCGACCCAAAGCAGGGCTAGGTCTGCATTATATGTTAAAACTAATAATTTAGAATAAATAGAATTTAGCTACAGCAGCCTGTATATTTGTTGTAATGTCCGGTAAAGTAGAAGAATCATCAAGAACTTCTTGTATTTAGGATCTTACTGTCTTTTGATATTTAATTTCTGTGAAATCATCCTCACCAGTGCAGTTAGTGGGTAATGGTAATATTTTTTTCTCCAGAACTAGTTACAGCACACTACCCGTCTATATTGCACAGTTAATAACAAACACGAAAGAGATGAAGATATGGGAAAGCGGGTTGTGCGGTAAACGCTGCATTCTACGAGATGAAAATGTTACGTTTGAATTTGAAGATCCACGTCTTAAAGTGGTAGATCTATTTTGGGCACATGAGAATCAATGCTTTTCACTTGATTTGGTTGGGAATGTTTTTCAGGTATAAAATCACCGAAATAGTAATTGAAATAGGTCGATAACTTTACCTGTTTTATTTTAAATAGTTGGATTTGCAATCTCACGTGATGAAGCCAATAATTAGATCGGAAACAGGTGATGGCACGGCTGCCTTTGGCTGGCACGCTAATGGCATCGTGGTTCAAGGTTCTGATCGAAAAATTCGGGTAAACTCTCATTGATATCTGAAATTCAAATTAATACATATTACTATTTAAAACATAGCATTATCTGAAAGATGGAACCAATTGGACTCTTAATTGGAGTATTGATCATACATTCGAATTTATCTTAATGTATTCGAATCCATCACGGGATTACCTAATTGCACGTACTCGTCAAGAAGACATTTTGGTCTACGATAAAACTACGGAAAAGTTTGGACACCTCCGCGCAGATGATGCAAAAATTACACATTTCGGTCTTATACCACCACAAAACGAAGAATTAGTCACGCTTGGAAAGGAAACCAATTTGTCATTGTGGGATGCTGCCACTGGAAAACTTGTATGTATCTATGATTTTAAAAATCTGTAAATTCTAAATCAAAAATTGGGATAACTACGATACGATAAGATGTTGCAGTTGTTATACTTCTTTGTTTCAGCTGCATGCCGTTAATTTGGAAGTCCGAGCATTATGTTTGACTTGCAATTCTTATTATCCATATTTTGGTATTTCATTCGAAAACGGTATGCTTCGGTTATATTATTGCACCAAAAAAGTAATCGAACCAATGAACCAGTTCCATCTCACGCGTGTTCCCTTACATGACATAAAATTCTTTGAATCGCACAAAATTATTGCTGTCGCCAATAAGGATATTGGACAAATTTTCATAATTGAAGTAAGCCACTAATACACATATCCGTTTTACAGTGTATTTTAACTTACGACTTTGTATTATAGGGAACACCTGGTGGAAAATTCAAAGTACTTTCCGGAATCACTCACAATGCTCAAATTGCTGATTTTGTGGTTGTTGGCGCCAAAACCTGCTTACGTTTGTTTCTCATACCAGTTACATCAGACAAATATATTGCTGGAAATACAATTATCCGATATTGTATTATTAAACATTTGGAACCCAAAGTGAAAACTTACGAATTGGAGAATCCCAATCGTTTATATATGTCACTCTACATTACAAGGAATCAACCGCATAGAGATAGATTCCTATATGCTACTCCGTTTGATTGCAAAAATTTGCATGAGTTGGAGGTGAAACGTGGGGTAAGTTTAATTAGTAAACAAATATAAATAAGACTATACTGATATAATCAAAACAACATATTAGACCAAATATATTTCAAATATGCAAATTTTGAAAGGTGTTAATACGAAAGAAACCCTAGACTCAAATTGCTGATATTCTTAGGTTGAAAATATTTCAAACTATCTGATAATTTGTCATTCGTCTTATCAACATGTAGATTATTATCATGAATTTTCAGGATACTCATGCTAGAGTGGTGAATCGATTCCGAAGTCAACACATGATGCGCATGATTTATTATATTTTCGATGCTCACTACACATTGAGCTTCGCCTACGATGGAATTGTCATAGTACGCACCCTGAATTTTGAGATAAAATATGTTATTATGCCACATCATCCAATGGACGGTGGAATTGCTGCTTGCGCACACGATTTTCATCGGTCAAGAACATTCACCTTAGGCCGAGATGGTCTTCTCATCGCTAGTGAAGTCCCCATCGCACCAATGACAACCAAAAATCAGGCGCTCCTTTTTGCAAAGGCGGAAGAGCTTGCAGACCTTTTCAAACAACCGTCTTCTGGCTTCATGCCAAAAGGTAACCTTGAAATGCACAGTCAGCACCATTTTACTTATTAATTTAATTTTTGTAGGTATCTACGAAGGGTTGACTTGGATAGAGTACAAAGAGAGAATGCAAGTAGAACGGGAGCGTTTAAAATTTGATCAGCAACGACGTAAAATTATCAAGGATTTTAATCAAATTAAGGAGAAAGCTATAATTTTATTAAATCATAATCTTGCGGGACCTAAAAATGAGCAATTAGATCTACAAGAATTCAATTTGAATCTTGCACATAAAGAAGAGCTAATCCGCAACTCAAAGGAAGAATGTGAACGTGAAAAAAATTATCTGGAGAAACTCATTCAGGAACAAGACCGCATATCAATGTTAATCAAGGAGCGCTTTTGGGATCCCATGACGATACCTAAGAAGAACTTATGGGCAATATTCGGTAACTTTGATGTACAAAGTTATCCGGTGCTTAATCCGGACCTTCAACATAACGAATTACTTGAAAATATTCAAAGATATCGTGAGATTGAAGCAATATGTGCAGTTGATGATACATTCAAACCATGGGTGAATTTTACAGAACAGTAAGAAATTTGAAAGGCTTCATTTTGCTAATTAATTAACCATTAAACAAATACCCACAGGGAGAAAGATGGTATATCGTATGCAGGACCTGTTTTGCATAGGGAAAAGCCTTCAGGCTTACCTTTTGGCTTGGAGGAAGACGAACTTTCAGAGATATCCAACAAGGAGAAGCAGGATGAATATGAGTCTTATGTTGCCTATTACGGTTCAACAGCTCCCAATTTTATTCATCTATTTGAACCACAATATGAGCAGGCTGAAGTTCAATCATATTTACAGCAACATTTTATATATACTATTTCATTGGTGATTTTCGTATATATGGATGTAACATCTTCATTTATCTTTAATCTTGCACTTTTAGGAGGAACAACAAAGAATGCGAAATTACTTTAACAAGGAATTTGAAGTATGTGTCGAGCTTAAAATACGAGAGATGGCCAGCATAATCGAGCGCAATGCCAGATTGCGTTATATTATTTCAGAATTGAATTATTTTTCTGAAGATTTGCTTGATATTGATCCTATTGATCCGGAATGGAAACAGGATGAGAGTCCCGAGTTGATTACCATGGTGGACAATTCGGAGGTGGGTATTCTGCCGTATATTTCACCAAGTGAACAAGCGCTGCTAGATGCGAAGGCTGCTGAAGAAGAGCGTATACGTTTGTTGCTTCTGGCGGATGATTTCAAGGAACGAGCTCTTATGAAGATGATGAATGGTGTGCTTGAAGTACGATGGGAGGATGAATTGCGCCGTGAAGTACCAAAACCGAAATGCATGGTAATTCTTGACCATAATATCATGATTACTGTTCTAATCGTTTATTTGTTAATATTCTGACAGACTGCAAAAAATCCTGAAGATTACAATGAGGAAGATTTGCGTGCAATAAGAGAGTATGAGGAAGCAGTTGCCTTTCTTAACAGTGAACGTGAAAGATACAAGTCGATTTTGACGGCTGAATACTGCAAGGTTGGAAGTATGCTTCGTGACGGTGTGAAAAAGTTTAATGATCGCCTGAAGGAACTCTATGCGAAGAAAATTGAGGTGGAGTCTGCAATTCTGAACGAGATTCTGCGAATGCACAGGATGCGTGTACATGGTATGCGTCGAAATGAGTTCAGAGATTCGGAACGAATGACCGAGTAAGTAACGGCTGATTTTTATTCCAAAACAGTAGCGTAAATTGGTAATTAAAAGAAAAACTCAAGCTTCGAACTGTATCCAGCCATAATAATGGATGTTTTTAGAATGGCAATTAATACAAATGATAAAAAGACTGAAGACATGTCCACGCTCATAAACAGTTTGAATACGCATGATACGGATTTGAAGGCTGCACTAGATGCGTTGCTACTGAAGGAGAAGATTGTGGAGAAAAATTTCAAAAAGGAATTTCAGGATTTGCCAACTGCCCAATACGAAATGCTCACAAAACTTTACAAGTATTACTGAAAAAAGTGTGAAAATTCGTTGACTGATGAATGAATTTTTCAGAAAACGCCCTCGTGTTAATGTCCGACTTATATCATCACATTGCATTCTGCAGGAAATTGCTAAAGCTATTGCCACAAATAAACCTTCACTTTTGTTATTCGGGGATGCCCTGGAATTCACCAAATCTTTGGATTTGATGGATAAGTACGTTGGTATTTTACCAATTATAGATGAAACTACTTACCATGCAATGTGTCGCATACGACGTGTGAAAATTGAATTGGAACTCAAGGTAAGTCATCAAGTTATTAATTTTATGATCAACGGGCTGGTAATGAACAAACCATTATTGAAGAATAACTATTTCATCATAAATGAGTCACACAAAGCCTTGTATTTTGAAGGTTTTAAATGATCCAAAAGTAGTTCATTTGTTTTAATATAATTTTTTACTCTTCTAGATATTTTTTAATAGACCTATTTGTTTTCGAGTTAATAGTTTATTGTTATAAATAATTTCTACAAATTAGCTACCATCAAACATCTGAAATATAACAACTCTCTGTTATTTATTTCAACTATTTAATATTTATACAACTTCACAACTTATGTTCTTTTGCACTAGATTCGAGCATGTCAACTAGAGATTGCGGAAGCGGAGAACACTAAGCAAATGTATCAACAACATCTCACCAAATACAAGGAACACAGTCAGGAATTGATCACACAATTGGACATAATTCGCGATAACCAAGTGAAGGAAGTTCTGGATATCGAAATGCAGCTCGTTATTAAGCAGGCCTATGTTGAATTGCCTCGTACTGGCTCCCTGTCAGATTTTGAGGATGCCGTCCTCGTGAATCGTCAAGACGTTGAGGAGATAAACGAAATTATCCTCCAAACGGGTGCGAAGAAAATTAAGGCAATGACCAATGCATTGCAGTTTCGCAAAGAGATCATGGTCAAAGAATGGTTACATCAAAAGAAGAAGATGGAAATTACCGATTTGCAGCATGAAATCTTGGACATCAATAGCGTTAGAGTAAGTTTTCTGAAACATTTTAAACTTCTTATAAATTTGGATTTTGGTTCAACTAGTTAACGAAGGAGATTCAGCAATTTCTGAAAACCCGTAGTCGCGGTGATACAGAAAAGATTGTCTCTTTTGAGCAAGAACTAGACCTGTTGCGTTCTCGTTACGATCGACAGATTCAGGTGCGAGAAGGAGAAGTGTTTGAGTTAAAACAGAGACTGGATCAGCTCACGTATGAAAATGATCGCTTAAACAAAGATATTATGAAGGTAAACATTGATGTCAATGAAGCCAACGTCCAGGTAGATGAAAATCTTACCATTAAGGAGAGGAAAATTGTTAATATGAGGTTTGTGCTAACATATGTTAGTTTTTCGTATATATTTATCCAACATAATTTGTAGGATTCAGGCGAATTTGAAACGTTCCCGTCTGGTAAATCAAATACAAGAAAATCACAATCAAATTTTGGTTCTTCAAGCTGAGTTGGAACTTTGTAGATTGCGCACAGTACCGATTCTCGATTACAAAGTAAATCCGTAGTATCAGAGGAATAATAAAAGTAATTACATAAATTACAATAGTGATTTTAATATTACATTTGTACTTTTTGATTTTACACTGGCGGATATACGAAATTTTTTCAGGAACATTGTATGCGTTGTTCCTTGCTTCATAGTTAATTCTATAACTTGAGTTCAATTGTGGCTCGGGTCGTAAGGCCGCGTCGTTTAGTTAACTTTTGTATGAGGAGGAGTAGTTATCATTTGCGATATGCCCGACTCTTAATACTGTGTAACGAGCAACTCGATGCGTCTCTAGTTCCACCCCAACGAACCGAATCCTAGAGGGCACAACGACGCTTGAGCGATGGCCAACATCGTTTAAATCGCCATTCGGTTCCTGAATCCTAAAGTAAACGGTTGTCGGCACAAAACAACAAACTCAACGGCTAACCCACACCTAAACGTCACATCCTCTCACAACTGCTTAAATGTTACATTCATATAAAAGAGAATAGAAACACAGAGTAACCAGAGAGCCAACTCTCTGTCGGCACCTTTGATCTTTTTCTGCCAATTTACATGACCGTGATTGTACCACTGGGCGGAGTTAAGATTTTTACAGTGACATCCCGCGCCGTGTGATAGTTTTCCCTTAGATTATTTGTTAAATTTATTTACTAGGCTGTGATACGCAGCTACACGCGACCCAACCAAAGCAATGTTTTTTAATATGCGCTTATCATGCATTTTTAACTAGAGCACTAAGCTCCTCCTATTGGTACAAATCAAGGCCATCTAAGTTGGCAGAAAATATTCGGTAGAGTTGGCCCTCAGGTAACTCTGTGGTACCGCAGTTGAATGCTGGATGTTAAAACTACCGCAGCTAGCATTTTTTTCTGAGTTGGTACTGTGGTCGTCCCTGCATTGCGGTCCTTTTGATTCTTCCATGAAGGTGATTAGGTCCTACCAGCTTCCCGAATTTGGCTATGCGCAGTGCGTTTATTGCTAAGCATTCTCTGATTAGGTCCCTGGCGTCTCCTCCTTTTCCAGGCATCCTTCGCACAGGGGGTTTGTCGTGAGTCCCATTCTGTATTTGTGTTTGCTCTGGTCACAGTGCCCGGTGATTAGTTCTTGTGAGTGAGTGAGTAAGTTCCTTTGATGCGATGCCAGTGTACCCTTTGTTGGGGCTTGGATTTTATCGGTTTCGCTTGGTATCCCTATTGCCGGCTCCAGTCCGATGTACGGTTGGGAGCTTGATATTCGGGCTAGTTGATCTGCCTTGATACTGCTCAGCGTTTGTAGGAGTTTGGGCATCCATACTAGGTGCACCTGATTCTACTTGGACATCCAGCTCAGATATGATTGTTATGGGTCCCCCGTGGGGTTCCGCTGCAATCACATTTCTGGCACACCAAGGCCAATTGCTGCAATTTCAGCTTGGTATGCGGGTGTATGTTTCCCAAGTGGTAGGCTAAATTTCTTACCTTGGAAGATCGGATCTGCTTTGAGCATTCTGAAAGTCCCCGGCGTATGACCACCGGTACGTTTCAGTTGCTTGTTGAGCAGCAGTATGCCGCCCGCCTGGTCTTTGCTCTCACCATTATGTGTAGTGGTGTGAGTCCCAGTAGGTTCTCCTTTGCTGCGATTGGCATGGCTCTGTCGCTCTCGTGGAAGATAATATGCCAATGGATGGTATAATACGATTCATATATAGTCTATTTTTTGAGTTGTCACTAATCATTAATGGTGGGTTTATACAGCATGTAATGTAAGAATGTAACGTAAAATTATGACGTAAAAAAAGATGAATGCACTATTCCTTATGGAACCGTTCATACAGCAAAATAATGTAACAACGTAA
>JARJDZ010000011.1:0-14293 GCA_030264555.1 Aleochara sp. GC000083
CCGACGAGCTCCGCTATGTGCCAAACGAGCACAGCACGTGCCTGGAGGTGGCACGTCTGGAGGCCGTGCTCAACACGCTCGTCGAGCAGAAGGCGGACGAGATCAAGAGCACGACGAGCCGCTGTCGGTTCATCAGAGCCGTGTCGGCCGCCAGTCCGAAGACGATCGCGAAGCGGCTCCGCATCGCCTCGCTCTCCACGTCAATTCCGCGCCGGGAAGCGGCCGCCACGCAGAGGAAGCGCCGTCGACACCGGCTGCGCCACGCCAGCAATCCCTCCGACGGCTTCCACCGGAATTCCGACGTAGTGAATTGCTCCAGGCATCATAAAGGTACGCAATGTCTTGAATTTCTGAGTGTTGTGTATGCTTGGTTGCCTGTACTTGTAAGAGCTCCTCAAATCACCGGAATCGTGGAGGGAATAATGTCATTACTCCCTCCACGACCGGAACATTCCGAGTGCAATTTGGACCGGCTGTTGTTACCGACCGCCATTACTTCAATTAGACGCTTTGTTGCAGTGCTGCAGCCACCACCAAGCACTGATGAAATCTATCTGCAATACGATCCAGCTGGTTCCTGCTGCTGCATAGACCATTCAGGGTCGCCTGATATGTAAGTCTCTTTCTCTCCAGTCCTTCAGCCCATACATTATTGATAAACCATCCACCAGTCGAATCAGATCAGATACGAGGTGGAATTATAGATGCCAGATCAGATAAAATCTACAATGTTGCCAAAATTATAGATACCTGTAATTGACAGTAGGTTTATGCTATGGTACAAAATGGTGGAATGTATTCAGGTTCATAGTCTACATTAGGTTCCCCAAGAAGGTAGAAATTTGCATGAAATTCACTTTAGCAGTGCATTAAGCAGAGTTGCCTTTGATGTTGTCCTGGTTCTTAAATTATTTAAATGCATTGCAGACGAATTCCGGTGGGTTGTGAAGATTACGTCTCGCTAAAGATCGACGAGTGCGACGACTTTGAGGAGGACGATTACGAAGCGGAACGTCGGCGACGAAAGCGACGAAAACGCCGCCGGAAACGGCGGAAGCTGCGCGCCATGGCCGCCGTCGCCATCGTCGAAGAGGTGCGCGCAATTGACCCGGACGAGCTTCCACCGAAGGCGCGCTGGACGATCCTCATCACCGCCGGCATCCTCCTCTTCATGTGCTTGATGCTCGTTGGCGTGACGCTCCGCATGGCGCCGCTCATCGACGACATGGGTGAGTACTAATTCATCTCTTTGTAGGCTGCGATTAAGACACAAGCCGCATCGATCTGCGCCGGGGATTTTCCATCCACGCCGAAAAGTCGATGCGGTGCAAATTGAATTGGGTTGGCGGTGGTTTCCAATGGTCGCGCTTATTGCAAGGAGCGGGCCGTAAAAGTCTCTCGAAAGAAGCGAAGCGGCGGGATGTGCGAAATCCGATTACCTCATTCGCAGCGGGTGGCTGGCTGGCTCTGCCAGCGTTGCGCACGCCTGACGACTGATAGATCACTTTTTCGTTTGACGCGGCTGACGTCTTGCTCGACTTGGAGGCCGCGATCGGCGGCAATCAGAGAAAAATGTTGTAATCAAAGAGATTCATAATATTTTGGGGGAAAGATGAGTCGAATGTAAACACGCGTCAATTGGCGCGAGTGGCGCACGGCCGCGTTGGCACATTGATGAACGTTTTGTTTGTTTTAATGATTCTCATTGCGTATAAATTCGCTCGTTTGCGCCGCTCCCGCGGAACGCGCGCGTAAGTGTAGGCGGCCTATTTATGTAAGATATTTGCGCGCCGTTCCATGCGGCGCTTCTGCCGCGCCGTCCGGCATCATCGTGTTTAGATTGGAAATGTAAGCGTTCTCAAAACGAAAGTGTATCCGACATTAGAAGAGTAACGAACGCGCCTTCAGTTGCGAATCCAGTCCGCTGAAATCCGCTCGCGTTATACAACAATCTCGTTGCTAAAATATGTTGCGCGCTCCTAACGACCCAAACGTCGCAATGATGCCGAGGGTGCATCGCAACCATCACCACCATCGCAAGCGTCATTCTGTCAACATGACGACGGCCGCCATGAAACGCACCGGCTCTCTGACGATGGCTCAACGCGGTAATCGCAGTCATCAGCGCGAAGCGCGCAGCAATTCGGTATTCATCAACGAATACGGTCGGTTTTTGTACGGTGTGACGCCATCGTCGTCGCCGGGATGTTCACCCAATCGCTCCCGGCGACAATCACGCTGTGAATGCGGCGGGCATTCGCGCACCAGCTCCCTGAGACGGCCCTCCATCAGCGTCAGCAATTCAGGCAACTCAACCCCAAGTCCCAACCGTAGTCGTCGTCATTCGGCCGCTTCCATCAACCAAGCAACGAGTCGTCGACCATCACATACCAACTCCATCTTCATCGGCGACCTTTTGCGTCCTCTGGATGCGACCAGCTTCAATTCGCGCAGCAGTAGCGTCGCCAGCCAGCGCAGCCTGCAGCGCCTCGACGATGACGACGATGTCACCTCGCTGACTGGCAAACGTCGACAAATCGTCGTGTTTACCATCACGGCCACGTTTCTGGTTCTCGTCTTTCTCAGCGTTGCGGCCGTCCTGGTCACGCTGACGCATCGCAGCGAGGTGCAGGTCGGCGTCAACGAAACCGCGTGGATTTATACATTCGCCCCGTGACGGTTTTTGATTGTCGGCCATCTTGCGATTTTTGGATTTCGATTTTTTGTGCTCGAGAGGGAAGGAAAATTGATGGCACAGAACGCTCTCGGTTTATGTTTTATGAATGTTTTCATTTCGGTTGAAAGCTCTGATGAATGATGCATTGTTATTGTTGTGTCTCTGATTGCAGTGCGAAAGGAGAACGAAGCGCTCTTGCATGCGTTGCACGGCAATCTTTCGCTGCCGCCAGCTGCTGATGGCAAGCCGCCGACTCTTTGAAAGTGCACACCCGCACTCGTTGCATATTTGCGCAGCATACAGGATATGCGAATTCGTATACAATATCGACGAGTTCTCTTCAATATCCGCGCAGTTGTCTAACGTTTAAGTACATGTACATTGTGGTGGCGATACGAATATTTGAAAAATAAGCACAAAATTGCATACGTAAACACACTTTACTGCAATACATATGAACATTACTTATTATATGCTAGTATAAACTATACTACTTTTGGGACACATGGAACACATCATTATTGTTGAACGAAGACGCTCAGCCGCGACGACACGACGACGAATCTTCTGAATGTGATGATTCGATGCGCCCACAAGTCTCCTAGTTAAGAGTAATTGTCTAGTCGTGATTATTGAATGTGATACCTGAAGAAATAACCCTCCACGTGGTTGCTTAAATGTTCGTTAAAAAGTTGGAAGTTCCCCCACTCTTCCTTCATAGTCCTTCGTAGTCTACCCATATCAAACTTTGAGACTCAATTTCTTGCCCTTATATTACCACATATCTGGAGACCCAATCTTTCCACGAATAGTTTTCCTGGGAAAATCAATAATTGTGCACACGACTTTTTCTGATGGCAATCAAGGCCCACAAAAACCGCACGTTATCCACGTGTTTCACCTTGATTTTCGTCCACATAACTCAAATTATGCTCGACAAATCTTAAAATATGCAAGTAACTTGATGTTTATAGTTGATATACACCGCAGGATAATTGTTAATACCCCTTCCTTCTATTGAAGAAATACACACATGCATAAAAAACGAAACATGTAAACCTAACATTTAACTAAATGGCAACATAAACATAAACACATACAGATTTTAAATGTTTAAATGTCCTCTCTGATCCACCTGATGACAATCACGCAGGAATCAATTAATATTTACCGATGTTGTCGACGTGATGCGACAATCTTATTGAAGGCGCTAATCGAATTGACTAATAATAATAATAATTAAAAGCAAACCAGACTAAAATGCAAAGAGATGATAAATCGTTATTACAATCGTATATATATTAATGATATATTATTACTATTATTTAGAGATTTATAATTGTTAACGCATTTATCTATGTACGTTTAATAAAAAAATGTCAGGAACAAATCCATCTGCATTGTTCATGACATTTTACTGTTGCATTTAAGCCCCCAAACGACTTTGTAACTGGAACACGAGATAACCAGAGGTACATTTTCTTAATTATCTATCATGGTCGCTTTTGTTGTTGTTGTTGTTGTTGTTGGTTGGATGTTTCATTTATGATTTATTCGCAGCGTTGCACTTAAACATATTTGCGCACTTGTTTCTGATTCGTGTATGCATGCGCGTTAATCTCTATTGCACTGGCCGAGCCGCAGCACATGTTGACTAATTCATATTTTCATTTTGTTTGCAGTTGAGTCGAAGAACACGGTCGAGAGCATGGTCGGAGAATTTGCATACCTTCCCGTTTCGTCGTGCGGCCGCTATCGGATGGTTGCGCGTGTTTGTTGGCACATTTATGATGCACGCGATTCGTGCAAAATTGCTTCAACACGCTGGCTGCTGGCATGCAGATCAGCTCTCGCGAACACAAAGTCAACACGAGAGTCGATGGGCGCGTTGTGGAGAACAATAGGATCGGGCTGACCCACATTGCGGAAAGTTGGTGCATATCGACGCCGCGAAACACGGGAATCTACTTGGCGTACAATGGCGTTCAACGAGCACTTTTTGTTTGTTGGATTTGAATCGCAAGTACGTCACAATGCCATGCCGATTGAGGATGAGTAGGTGTACAAAATGGGACGCAATGGGGATGAACAATCATCGAGGTAGGTGGTTATTCATATCTCTACTTTACTTTTAATTAACCATGCAGAAACGGTTGATATATTTGTTGGGAGTATATTATCGGGTATGGGAGTATTATTATTGGGTGTAGTCCATAATTTCTATCATTGATGTTATGTGGGGCTATAATTTCATGGAATTGCCGTGTATATCGTGTACGGAGTGGGTAAATCGTACTCATGGGTCGTATCCGGTATTAATATTCACTTCGTATTACGCCGCGCATAATACAATGACACATCTGTGTGGATTTTATTAAGGCTCGACGTCTTTGAATGCGTAATGCCAGCCAAGCAGTAACAATCCACCAGGGTAAACGGCTGTGAGCTGAAGGAGCGGACCAGCAACAGGTCGATTCGGCTACATTTTCCGCAGCTGCTTGTGGCATTGCGAGTCGCATGTAAAACGCCTTTACACAATACACTCGAATGTGGGGATTGGGAGATTGTTGTGAAACGTAGAAGCAAAAATCCCGGCTTTGAATGCGCTGGCGAGTTTGTTGTTTGTTTGAGTGCCTGGGTTTGGGGATAACAATCGCTCGTGGGTTTCATCTTTTTTGCGTTTCCGTTTTGATGACGACGCGAACCGTGCGCGCCCGGGACTCAGGTCAGGATTCCAAAACAAAATCGATAATTTAACGTTATGGGAGTGATTTATTAATGTAATAAAAGTCCCAAAAATACATTTCCAGATATAGATCATTGAATCGTGGAAAGATGGCAATCACATCAATGTAATCATTAATCGTTTAGCAAAATGGTTGTTGTTTAGAATAGTAGTGTACGTAGATAGTAGGGGGCAAATATCATGGAGATAAATTTTGTTAAACATTCAACGTTGAACAACATTCAAAAAAGTCGGACAATTAGAACCGTCGTTGCGGGCGTCGTTTTCGGAAATTAATCGCTGTCGTCGTCGTTTCGCGGCCGTGTCAGGGGCCGTCTGCTCTCCTCGTCCGAGCCATAAATTACGTCCTCGTCGCTATCATTAATCATCGAGAAGGCTGGATTGTCCTTTGTTATTCCCGCATCTGCAAAATTTGGCACGTTTTAATTATGATGTAAACTAGAATATGACCCCACAGCCATTTCATGTCTTGATTTGCTTGTACCCTGTTTTTTGGGAAACTGTCATGACTAATTAACTTTCACATATTGTATATGTAAGTTTACTGTTGTACAACTTTTGGGTGACCAGCGCATTGTTATCAAAGTTGACAAAACGCGTGCGTAAATTTCTCGTGAAAGTTTCGATTCCCATCATGCATTGTGTGGACGCGATCCACTCACCTTGAAGGGGTTTGTTGCCAGGCGAATAAACGTACGCCATTGCGTAAATGTAGAAATTTAGCAAGCCATAGAACGACATGAATTGCGCACTGCTATTGTAATGCGTCGATAATTGCGCTACGAAGTTGTCTTCCAGGACGCCAACGCCGAAACGCAGAAGCGTTATAATTAACGTGATGCAAAGAACGACCAGCATCAATAATGTTAGAAACTTCAAACGCATATCTGCAAAAATCCCATTAGTATTTTTATAACAAGTTTTTGCATTACTCACCGAAATATGGCATTGATCTCAATTCAGTGTAGGCTCTCAAAAGTAGTAAGGCAAGATATGCTAGGTAGATACCCCCAGATACGAAGAAGAATACTTTAAGCCTCTGAAAATGATTACAAATTTAAAAATAATTAATGTTGATATTACTTTGTAAAAGTAGATGAAGTTGGATGATTGATTATAGCCTAACATAGTGTAAAGACAGCGCCCTCAGAGTACACCATGTAAAAGCGCACGGGGAATATAACTAAGAGTGTATCAGACAAGGACAACAATACGGTCGATCCTTAAAAAGGGGAGAAAATTACATAAGCGTCAATGCATTAGTAGTTCCAAAAACTGCCACCTTTAGTATGCATGGCCATTCCAACTTTAGACTCTATAATCCGTAGAGGGAGTAATGTCTCACTTTACTCCCTCTGCGGTTTGATGCATGACACATAACCTAAAAAAGTAGTTTGATTTTTGCTCGGTTGAAGTGTGAAGAAATCTAATTGTGCATCATTTTCAGGATTAAAACGAAAGTGCAGAAAGTCCTCACGTTATAATTGGCCGTATCCACAATATGGCTGTACGTTGGATCCTGCATCTCATTGAATTTCTCCCATGTGGCGAGGATAATCGCAGACAGCCAGAGCATGCCGACGATTAGCAGTTTCGGTAAATAAAAGATGATGAAGCGGCGTTCGTTCTGGAACATAATTGCCTGATAAATGCGCTCGAACGTTATCGCCCACCGCCTACAAAGCTGGCAGACTGGAAAGTCTGGCGTCTAGACGGTGCAATGAAATACACGTACTTGTCGTAGGCCATGATAGACGCACAGCCAGAAGAGCAGGAGTGCGCTGAGGAAGCTCGCCTGCGCGATCGCATCGTACATGCCAGGCAGGCACGAGTTCACCAGAAACGTGAGTGGAAATACGGGATCTGCAACACGAGAGTTTGCGCGAGGGTAGATTAAATTAATTGCCGGCTGCAAGTAGAGTACTTGAACATACTATTGTAGCACACCAATAGAGGCAACAACCATGACATCCACTTCTGCTCGATGGACCAGTCGTAGATGGCGTAGCGTTTTAACGTGTTCGCAAACCAGCACTGAAATTCGAGGATTAGATTTGGCTGTAAATCCAGGGAAGACTTACCGTAATTATAAATGTAGCAAGAAGGAATATGAATCGGAACCAGATTTCAATTTGGGTAAATCCTGGATTGTACGTGATAAACTGAAATTGACGTAAACAAGCGTCAATTGCCTTCTGTGAAGACTGAGCGACTGGGAGCACTTACATAAAACGTTAAGTCTTTGATCTTGTACCGTTCCTGGAACGTTGTCAGCTCGTAGAAATTGACGGTGATGATGTAATGCGTGTAGTCGAGGAAGCCAAGATGGAGGACAATGAATTCGTCGCATTCTTCAAGATGGCATTTCAAATGCCTCGTTCTGCAAAACAAAACAAGTAATATAATTTCCTCCATTTAAATCTTTATCATAACTAACCGATTTTTGGTGTTCTTATTATGTAGAATCGGCATTGGTTTATGCTCCTCGGTGAGTCCTTCGATGTTGACGTTAATTTTGAAGCTGCGATCATAGATCTCCTCTGAAAAGTCACACATTTTCACCGGTCACCTTCAATGGATTCGAACATACCATCCCCGTTTTTAGTGCTCATCTTGGCAATGAGCCACAACTGTTGGCTATAAGTCGAGAGGCGCGGAGTGCGCATCGTGAACGGTCCGGTTGCAATGTCATCAGATGACACGGAATGATTCTGTCTGTCCTGGAGGGCAACACGTCCATTGATCGACGTTTTCAGCGTGATTGGAGGTCCTGGAAACCATGCATTGAGCGAGCGCATTCAAGGAATGATTTGAGGACAAACCAGCAAGTCCGATGAAGAGGGCAAGGCCGAAGAGGGCGAAGAAGCCGATGAACACCATGACGAATTCGCGTTTGTGCATCGAGTACAGGCGCATATGCACCGACCTACATGGAAATCATTTGCAGATGTCAGATGATTGATGATGATGCATTTGACTGCAGGAATCGATAAATGGTACGTGTATCTCGCTTGCTTACCGTTCGCACCGGTCATGATGATAGGCGGGCGCGATGTATTTGTTGAACTCGCTGAACAGCTCGCTGAATTGCGACAGGCTGTTGCGGATCTTGAGGCCTAATCCCGCCGTGGGGAGATGGTAGGAGTAGCCGAGGCTGGCGCCGTCGAATTTGTTCATGCTTGCGTCGCGCAGATTCCCCAGCGATTTACTACTTTGTCGCCATTAGCGTTTGTTTACCCCGCAGCATGTGCACACTCGCGTACGCGCACAATTCAAGTGGAAATTAGCGTTGATTCGCACGCATGAGTTGCCAATTCACTTAATGTTGTTATTTACGTTTGCTCCTGCGGGGGTGGCAAATGGTGGTGGTGGTAGTGGTGGTTGTTGTGGCGCGGTCGTGTTGGTGGCGGTGTAGTCGTTACATTTCTGGCTTTTCACACTTTCCGACTGAGCGAAAACGCGCACTCTGGATACGCCACACCGCGTGGCACCATGGAGATTGTATTGATCTGCGCGGCTGCAGGACGCACTCGCATCGTTACCTGTTTCGATGCCTGCATATTGCAAGATAGATAATTAAAATTAAACTCGTCACTGTCGCGATTAAATGGGGAAAAAGTATATTCGATTTGCTGAAGTTAGATTCAAATTTGAATTTGCCGCCACTACCAGGGCGCATCCTGGCGGAACTCCTCCGAAGTACAGCAAAGCTTCAAGAATTTCACGCATGGCGGCGCTAGTTACTCGATTTTCGGTGAAATTCTAGCTTTCAATTGTTATCTGATTTGTTTGTAGCGTCTATTTCTTGTTTCGTGAAGATTGCAACAATTATTTTGAGTTTTTTAAATTGGTGAGTTTGCAATGCATTTATGTTGCAATACTACTGAAATAACTTAATTTGGGCAGGGCTATAAATCAATTAGTGGCATAATAGTGTGAAGATTGCCGGTGAATGAAGCATAAATGGGAAACGTATTATAACCCCATTGAATAAATCTGGCGTCCTAGCGTGCTCATGAGAGGTCCCCTAGCTCTTGAAAAGCCTTGGAAACTATTTCGCGATTGTATTATGTTCTTAATAAATCCCGGCGTGGAAGACGTTGCGTGCATGCGAGAAGGCGCTCGAAAAGGGATGCTTAAACGAGGAGGAGCGCGAAGGAAGGGCCCCCTCGAAATTTCATCGATATTGAGTTTACTTAATCCAATAATGAAAATATTTAAAGGGGTGGCCACACGACGACGTCGTCGACGATGCTGAAGTAGCGTACCATTGTAAGCTGGCAAGGGAGGCAGGCACACACTGGTATGAACGCGGACAAAGATGATGCCTTAATAATAAGTTACGATCGGCCCGAAGGAGCTCCCGGCGAAGAAGGAACGCTCGCGGCAAGCCTGCAGCATTGGTGGCAGCAATGTTGCGTATAGACGATAAGAGTTTTAAGGTGGATCTGAATATGACGATAAAAGCATCGCCAAAATAGCGTCATAGACGAAACGAAGGGACGCCTTGTCGGAGAATATTACTAGGAAGCGAAGGACCATCTCGAAAAACCAGGCAGGAGAAGGAGGGATTCTTCGTCGTTGGTGGGTAAACCTTTTAAAACTTGCATCTTCGGCATACTTGTTCAACGACCCATTATGATGATATCATAGTGTATGTTGGTGAAGCAACGCCGTGCAATATCTATATTTATAAATATTCTTTGATATATTGCACGGGCGAATGCAAATTCCAAGTATTTTCGCGTACGCGAATGTGCGAAATCGAAGTTAATATTTTGTTGCATTACGAATTTGCGAATGGAAATTGCGAGGTGTTTACCGGCACGCACGCAACGCGCGCGAAGAGCACATAATAAGAAAAGTTCAATCCGATATGCGAATTAAATATCGATTTTATTTCTTTTCTCATACATAGTAAATGAGCTGAGTTGTCGGAAACGGTGCGATTTTCGAGGCAAAATTGAAGATTGCGGTTCGCCTTGCAAACGCTGTACACAAGTGTGTGGCGGAAACAAAGAAGGCACGCGGAAAAACGAAGATGCATGCGCCGGAAATAGCGTGTATCGATGGAACTGCCGGGTTCGATGTCGGCGTCGCGAGTAGGGTTTGATCGACTATTGCAAATGTCTCGGTATATGCAGGTAGACGACACATTTCGCGGCATTCGCATTCTCAATACTCGACCGCTTCGGGAGTTTCCAATCGAAAGTGAAGGAACGAACGTGTGGGGAGAAACGATTGGAAAATAAATATTTCGTAATTTATTCATGGGAGAGGAAGTATTCAATTTTATTTGACACTTGAAAAACTGTCCTGAAGCAGCAAGGTGAAACCTGCTTGCTTCCCGTATAGATTTAAGAATTGTGTATGGCAGAAATATTTCATTTCTCTAAAGATTTTTTTCTTCATTTTGTTTTAGTATTCCTTGGAAAAATGAAGAGGCCCTTTGTTCGCGTACACCTGGTTGGAAAATTGTGTTTTGCCTAACGCGGCATAACCGCCGATCGGGGAGACGTTCGACGACGACGGAGGCGGCGATGCGCCCGGCGAGATCGACTTAATTAAGCACCAGATGGAATATTAGTCGGCGTTATGGACGCGTTTTGAGGCCGAGTTAACGTCCCAATTTGCCTTTCGCCGTGAGCCGTTTCGCTCCCATCGCGGGGGCACTTATGTGCGCCACTTGATTTCCCATGTGAGTACCCCTTAACGGTAACGCACCGAACCAATGCGGAGGACTCCGCCGACTCCTCGACCCCTGTCGCACTCGCTCGATGCGTGGGCGAAGCGAGAGCAATGCGACAGCCTTCCATCAATCGCACAAGTTGCGCGCCAGCGCTCACGGGACTAGTGCCTTTGTGTCGGCGACTTTTTCGGGAGGCTCCCGCTGCACACGGCACACTTGAGCGGGAGCAACAAAGCGAAAGGAGAGCGTGTTTTCCTTGGGCGCTTCCTGAAATGGGTATCGCAAACAACAAACGCAAGGAAAAGCAACACGATTTTCTTGCGTCCACGCTCCTGCACTGTAGGCGAAAGTCGCAATGTCCTCGCACATTGAACTCGTTTTGTTTTCATTGAGGGTGTCATGAGGTTGGAGAAAGGTCTCTGGAATAATTTTGGCACGATTCATTGCACGTGTCTCGCTCGTCGAATTGCTAAATTAGATCGTAAATGCAATAAATAAGCGTAGGAGTGAGTAACATTCAGGTATCGTCGGCAAAAATTACCGGAATATGAGGAAAATTTAAGGAATTTCTCATCCAAGAACGATAAATTCCTATTAGCGTTCCTTGAAATTGAGGTCTCCGTCGGGGAAGGTAAACCGGAAATTATTTATGAGCCAATTTAGACGTAATAATTTCATAATTATTTGGTCGAAATTTATCGCACCCATTACATTGCAATGATATTGACGATAATTCCAATATTTCACCGATGCTTTAGCCACCCTATTATTACCTATCTTTAACTTATCTTAATTAAAGTATTCATTATTAAAATTTTAATTGCGGTTCGTACAATGAGCGTGGAGTATAGTGAAATGCCATGTGCATTGTTATTGACCCAATAATGAAACAAACGAATGCAACAAAACAACAATAATACTAGTAAAATTTTAGAATTTAATTAAAACTCGTAGGAGCGCTAAATGCGACCGAAAAATATTGCTTTTTCCCGACGAAGCTCGCTCATACATATAATATGAGAAGAGTTTATGGAAAAATTTAGCCGACCATGTGTACACATACTAGAAACAAACGAACAAAAAACAGCCGGGGACCGAGAGGCCAAAGTGTTTACGGTTTTTGCAATTGCATTTCTACATCTGGTTTGGCAATTTGGCAATGAGCAAGTGCACCGCACCGAAATGAAACAATAAAAAAATAGTGCAAATGTTTATAACCTCGTGTTGTGCCACTATGTGAATTGCAAGTCGAAACTTTACGATTGTCCCAACAAAACTGGGGAATATAAATATTTCGTTGTAAAAGTACAACACTCTCAACCACTTGAATGTAAAATGTAGTCAGTTTGTTAACGATTCGAGGAACATTGATTATTATTTGAAACAAAATATGCAATTATATTTGCAAAATAGTTGATATAATTAGTTGTTATGGGCATGAATCGAGTGCAAATAACTCAACACATTTATGCCAAATAGGCAAGCTGACATCATTTCATAAACGTGTTGTGCACCTAACATATCTACTCAGCTAGTTCAGCGCCTAACGAGAGTTACAAGCATTTGCACTGGTCTAATTTCATACAGGTGTGACATAATTCACTTTTTCTTCTTTTTGGTTCGCGTTAAAAATATGCGAGCCCATATAAATTGATACAAAATCTGAAACGAATGTTTAAATCTAATTTTAATGCTATTTTTGTCAACATACAATAACTAATAATTTCTTTTTTCGATTGTTGTAGGTTTACTATGAGGTATCCCCGCAAGAATACTACAAAATATTCGCCGCTGTAATGCGCAATTATTGCCTTTGTTAAGACGTTGGTTTAGACAATAGTGCAATATAAAAACGGTAGGTGCCGTGGAATATAGAAACAGCACTAAAGAGTACAAAGAGGACGACGTAAACGATTTCAAACCAAATTCGCACTATGACAGCAGAATCACGCAAAGTATGGGGAATAAATAGGAATAATTTCGGTGACGTTGGTGGCCACATGGTGCGGTGCACTGAGCGTCGTAGCCACGAAGACAAAGCAATAACTGCGCCATTATAGTATTGCATTGTGAACGCGGTTTTTGCCTCCTAGAACGTTTGCATTGTCTGGCTCCAAAGATATCCCATATTGCAACCAAGAGATATATATATTTGCATGTAGGAATGCGCTGTTGATGTCTAATGGAAAATGTGTTAGAATTGTATGGTCCAAACTGAAACTATTAGCATTTTTTACATTACATTTCTATTTATGTTCGAAATGTACGACTCTAATTTACTTTGCGTTCCTTGCGTCTTTATAATTAACACGCAAAAAGAACCAAATTTTATAGTATAAGATTGTATTGCATGTAATGCTTTATCTGATTATGTTGTAGACACTAGAATTTTTTCCTGTAGAATTCACCATATGTTAAAGCAACTGGAGTCAGCGATGGATGTTCGTGAATCAAATGGTAAAAAATAAGAAACTTTAAAATATCTATATTATTAATAATTCCGTTCTGTTCTGTTCTTAGGAAACCATTGCTTGCCGCTAGCGTCCTTGCTGTCCAGAGAGGTGTCAACTTCGTGGGATACGTGTTTTCTGTACTGATTTTGGTACAAATGGAAATACGAAGGTATTGTGCGGATTCTAATTATGTTTGCGGCTGACCTCTATTCTTTTTAGCCGCCAGTTGCTCAAGTACAATTGTTTAACGGTGTTTCATGGCGTAATTTCATGATATAGGTATTGTTATGGACTGGACCACTTCTGGTACCAATTTTGTTATGCTACAACTTTGTTTTTCGCACATTTTGTAGAGTTGTCGAGAAATAAGAAAGGAAAGTTGGTGGGGATTTTTTTTTGTATTTCGCGAAACAATTGTCCGATCGCAATGATATAAAGTTAGGCTAGTAGGTAATTAAATTCTCTATCATTTCCGGGATAGTTTAATTTAATTTTCCAACCGGAAGTATGCCCTTTTCGGGGTTGAATTCGGAAAAGTTGCGTTTTTTTGTTTAATTCTACACATTTTTGCTTGTATTTCGCGAACAAATTGTCCGATCGCAATGATTAAAAAATAGGGTTGTAGCATTGAGTAAGAGAATATATAGAGGCGCAACGCTATGGGCAAAAATCAGGTTGTTGCAGGGTCTGACCGCTATGGGGGCGTTACGTGTATTTGGGGTCTGAGA
>JARJDZ010000012.1:0-29511 GCA_030264555.1 Aleochara sp. GC000083
TCGTTAAAACCATATGTATATCATCATTGTCTATGCGGCCGTGCATTTTATCAATCTGTGCGCATGCAGTTTGAATGCGCGAAGGTGTATTATGGCTCGGCTCGACTCTGCGAGCCGCACAGCACTGAAAATCAACAATCTTGGCGATGCTCGCGCGTACGAGATGCGATATCTTCACCGAGCGCAATGAGCGGGCGCATTTTTCCTCATTCGACGCGCACGATCTAGCCAGCCTCGCGAATTCAGCGAAAATTATTCAAGCCGGCTGCAACAGTTCTTCAGAATAAGCGCGCGCACGTTGATAACGACCGAAAATATGCAAGGAAGACAGATATGATGCGCAATGAAAAGATTCATTTAATTGAATTGTTTGTTTACTCAATAAAGTTGCATATTTGTTTCGAAAATCTCTGATTTCTATTTAAGTTGACTTATAACAAAGACAGTTTGTCATTATGCTAGGTTTTCAAGGTTAAATGTAAAAATCATTTCTTTTCGTACAACTTTTTTACAGTGAATTAAACTCATATTCTGTAGTTATACCTTTACTATGTTGTTCGAATAGTAATATTCCTTAAATTACAATTAAAAAATAGTAAGTGATGTTATTTTTACTTCCTTTGCAACTTTATAAAGAATGAATTGAAAATATTTCTTCTTCGAAGTACTCATATTTAATTATTTTACTTTAATTAACTTACCATGAAGACAATTTGTTATTATGGTGGATTTCCAAGGTTAAATATGGGCTCAATTAGTTTTCGAACAACTTTTTGATGGTTGCAAGTAAATTTTAAGTAAAAAATCCGTTGAAACACTATTTTGATAGGCCTTCATATGTGATAGCTATCAACACATAGAAAACACAGTTAGGAAGTTTTTAATTAAGGCCATTATGTCAGCGGAAAGACAAAGCATGAAAGCACAAAAGCCGGTTGATTCAACCGAAGATTTGAAGCGTCCCCTTGTTGTAATCTAAGAAGCAGAGGTTCTCACAGTTGAATCAAATAAACAATGCAAACTTATAGACAATGAACAGCCAACTAACTGACTTACTCGTCGACGTCCTGTGCGTGAATATCTGGTGTCAGTGTTCCATTCCTACATTGCATTGTGTTGTCTTGTAGTTTAGTAATTAAATTCAACGCTTCTTCGTCCGACAACATCAGCTGCAGAAGTGATTACTTGCTGGCTTTTTATATCATTGAATGTTGTTACCGATTCATCGGCACTCACGAAACAAGAAAAAAGAACGCTTCCCAGCTCGGGACAACAAACTTGCGGCTGAAGGTCATCCGAGTGTAGAAATATTTTCGTGTAATAACATTGAGTGGAAATCCCTCCCGGGTCGTTTTGTAATCGAATTACAAGCTGAGCCAGGAGAAAATATGCAGAAATATGCATTAAAAGTGGAATTGGAATCGGCGTTCTGGAGGGAGGTCCTGTGCTGCAACCGAAGGATGCAATCAGTTTTACTGTGATAGTGACCTTTTGGGACCTTCGACGCGGGTCACTTACCAGACTACAATAGAAACGTTCACGCTAACTTGCACAAAATCGTTGTTGAAGCTAGGTTTTCTTGCAGCGCGCACTTCTTGCGTTTCCAAAGAAGTGCAACCTGGATGCAACGAGTCCCCATATAAATTGTAATTAAGCTCATACCCATCGTAAAGCTGCAATTAATTATATTAACGTATTCGCTGCTAATTTTATTTATAGACTATTCATTAGAGGGTCATTATGTAATTTCAATTGGAAATTGTATTCACAATGAGCGTTTTTATTGGTTTCGTTTTTCTGCTCGAGGTTTGGAAGAAGCTATCGCTTGTTGGCAGGAATTAAACGAGTAAATGGACCGAGCTGTTTGTAATGAGCATGGGAAGTAAGCTAAAACTCTTGTAGAAGTCAAGCAAGTTGGTAAAACAGATGATGAGCAGAGATGAGAAAATGCTGGAGCGTTTCAGGTCGTTGTTTTAGCGCCCAAAGCGAATCTGCTTCGTTACATTTACCTTCATAACGTTTTGTCCTCTTGTACTCTTTTTTACAAGCAAATCAAGTGCTCCTATAAAAACATTTCGGCGAACAACAAATAGAATTATTGCAGAATTAACCAGAGATAATGAAACGTGGTTTTTGTATGAAGTTTTAGTGTAGATATCCGGTTTGAAAAATGAATTTGCAAAATCTTTGGAGCTGCCTTAATTGAACATGCGAAATGAAATTCGTGGCATTGCCGCAAAAAGCAATATGCAATTTTACCGCTGCATGAAACTCGCGTCTATTTTGCAGCGCAGGTAAATGACAATCGCGGAGGGAAAAATGCGTAGACAAAGCAGAATGCGAAGAAGAAGGAATGGTAAGCAATGGTAAGCATCGAGCGGAATGGAGAGACAATTGCTCTTCGTTCGATTGTGCGGTGCGATATTAACCGCCTGCCGCCCTCCTTCGCAATGAAAATGATAAATTAGGTCGTGCCCAGGCTGCAAACGCCATCCGAGTTTGCTTCACGTGCATGCAGACTCGTTACCAATGTATAATGTTCGTTGAGTAAGTAACTGGCAAGCGATCGCTTGCTTTATTCGTTGCGCTCGCTCGTTCATTATTCATTCATTTACCACTCGCAATGTTTCCAATCGTGCTGTATTCGTACATAGAGTGTCACAAGACACAACATATTGTTTAAGTGCGATATTTGCTTGGAATATTATGAATCACCTTCGAGCAAATTACTGACAATAATAATATGACAATTAAAGAGTATTCAGAATTCAAATTAAAGGAATATCAAACACTGATTGTTACTCGATTACTTCTTCATAACATCATTCTGTTTCATTTATGCATTTTGCATGCTAATTATTGATTAAATATAAGAAATAAGAAATTCCTTTCGTAGAGCACTGAGTGTGATTTTTTTCATTCGCACTCATATTCAGTTGTTACAACTGTGTTCAAATTTCAAATTAAAGTATTCCATAAAATACAATTAAAAACAATGAAATGAAGACATTTCAGTTTCATCATAGAAATTTGGTTGAAATATGAATGTAAATTTGAAAATATTTCTCCATCAAAGCACTCATTTTTTTAGTTCGAATACTAAAATGTTACACAATGCAATTAAAAAATATGAAATGAAGGCATTTTTACTTTCATGGAAGACTAAACTTTGAAAATTCAGATGAAATATAACTAAAACTTGAAAATCTTTTGTTTCAAACTACTGAATTGAAATTATTTAGTAGATTTGTGAAACTGAAAATTAACTGACTCGTGAGGTAATTACCCTAAATGAATCAATACAATAAAATTAAAGTAAATACCAAAGCGACTGAAGGAAACAATGAAATTGCAGGTAATTACTTTGTTTGTTGATAACAGGTTCCTGTTTGATTGTTACAAAGCGCGCGCTGAAATTGATAACGAAATTTATAGCACTTCTTGTACCTGGCTTGTCGTAGGTTTGTTACGTTTTCCGGAATTGTTTTTTTTTGAGTAACCGACTGCGTGCGTTCATTGACTGATTAAATTCTGAAACTGGGTTATACTTTATTCAAAGTGCAACACCCCAACATATGCAATAATGTCCTAGTTTCCTGACTGACAAACGAATCGATTCCGACATTAAAGTTAATTCCACCTTCAACTCGATGAGGTTTTATTACCACAACGACTCCCAGTTTAGTTATGAATTGTTCATTGCATTATAACTACGTACAAAGTTACTAAATTACTATCCTTTTTTATTGAACCCATACTTTATATGATTTTTTTCAAGTATTTCTTGCGTATGAGTTAATTATAGAATTGGACATGCTTCTGATTTAACATGCTTGAATTATGAAACGTAAAATCAAGTCAGCAATTAACATTCTGAATTAAAACTATTCGCGATTGTCTGACAACCTTGATCAGGTCATCTTGGAGATTCTTTACCAATTTGCAATCTGTTCAAAGCTTGATCCTGAACAAATTAGATTTATAACTAAATAATTTATATTGGGTTATCTTTTCATAAACGACTTGATGATTTTTTTCTGATTCGATGGTAACTTTTTTCACAGGGAATTCCATTTTGTCTATCAACTTGTAAATGCTTTATGGACGTCAATTAAATGTCTTTAGCTATGGTTGCGATATCTAAAGCACTTTTTATCGAACTTCAAGTCATTGCTTTGCATTACATTTTTTGCACGCGAGCAGAATAAACATGAACACCCGACTTTTACTATCCCAATTTTAATTACACTTATTTATTGATATACTATATGATTACGGCATAAATTATAATAATATTTGAATAAATTATGGCGTGGAATCGCAGTGAATGAAAATCTGTTTTTTCGTGCCTTTTTGAGACGAAGTGTTTGGGAACGATGTCAATTGCGGGGCCAATCGAATTGTATAATTGTGTATTCATGCATCAATCTTATGTAACAATAGCAACAATAATGTGCACTGCAATGGCAATTGTGCACAACGCAATTGAGGTACAAACAATACAATTCGACAGTGTTGGACCTACAGAACAATACCAAAAGTTTGATTTGATGATGATTTCTGAAATTTCAAATGTAGTTTCTGATAGTAGTTTTCAAGTTTTTTGTTAAAACTTTGTTTTTGTTTGTTTTGCGTAGTCAATGTATGAAGATACGGTCCTGTCGTTTGCAATGTTCAAATTTGAATGAATAATGCGAATAAATGAATCGAGTTTATGAATTTTCGCCCACATCGCAATCGAATTCGATATGACAGGATAAATGCAAATTGAATTTGAACACTCACACTCTGTTTACGGATATGACTTCGTTTACTTATCATTGTTTTACATTTCGTTTGCATTTCCTTACTGATTGTTTCTACGAAATTGTTGTTTTCAGTTGGATGATGCCGCATTGCAGCTCTACAAGGATGGGGATTATGGGTCATACTTGGATCTGGACGCATCGATTAGCGAACAACAGGAAGAATTCGAAGGATTTCATACCAAGTAAGTTTCCTATATCTTATAATTATAATTTTATGTTCCACAATTTTGTGGAAAAACTGAATTTGAGAATTTGACAGTAAAATATTTCAAAAATTCAAAGTGTTCATTATCTTCATATTCAATTTTTCAAAATGTTATTCGAATACCCATAAAAGTTATAATAACTGAATTGGTGAAGGTTTAAAAATTGACTCAAAGTATTAATTTAAGATGGTTCTTCAGATAATTTTAAAAATTGGTAGCTTAAAATTGTGTTAACTTGATATTTTCATTTCGAGTGTGTTCCCATCCATTAAAATTCAATTTACTTTTTATTCCAGTGCTAATTGAAAAGTAAATACATAAATTTGGAATTATGAATAAATGTTACTTAATAGCAGATATTAAACACAAACTCGACCGGTCTAAGGCCAATGGTTAATTAATTATCCGGCTTGTAATGCGGACGTACAAAAAATAATAAACCTAAAGACATGAAATGAGCCAAGGTCAGCCAACAAAACGAATTTGAATTGAATGAACTACATTGTTATTACCCGTATGAATTGATGAATTGATTAAATTCTATTTCCTACTTTTCGGCTTAATTGTTTTGAAGGTGCAGGATCATCGAAACTATAATTACTACCGGTTTTATTTTTCCACACCCACACAATGTCCCCGTTATTTCATATCCGAAGTGTTGCCAAAATGTATCCAACTACATCAAAGAAAATTCGATAAAAATTATTTATTGGCTGGCCTGAATTATGCGACAACAACAAAAAAATGATGCAGGGAATCTTGGCGCGTGCATTGCTTATGCATTTAAATTCGGGCGGATCTTGAATGGCAGGATGAAATATGAGTTGGCGTTTAATAATAGCATCGAAAAGTTTTCCGCACTTTTTACTCGTTTCGTACGCGTTGCGCGTGGAAATGTGCGTTTTGAGCGCGTTTCTCGTCAGCTGAGCGCTCGCTGCTCTAAATTAGCGCCTATTTTCGTCTAAATTCGATGCGAAACACAAAAATCTGTCAGCGTGCTCGTACGCATTCTCACGAACCTGCAGCCAAGATTACTCAGAATCAAAACATCAAGTTAACGCAATATACAAACTAATTACAGGAAAAATCTATGTCTACAATAGACAAAGAAAATTCTTTGTATGCTACAAATTTAAAAATGTATATGAATCTATTTTAACTGCTGCGAAACACTCAAATTCAGTTATTTTAACTTTGGTGGGTGTTCGAATGATGAAAGTCTCAAAAATTATGCTGGGAAATATGAAAAACAAAATATTTTATTTTCATCATATGAATTTGAAAAGTTGTTTGAATATGAAAATTTTTACTGCGAAGCTCTCAAATTAAGTTATTTTAACTTTACTAGGTGCTTGAATGTCACAATTGTAAAAAATATAATAAAAAATACATTAGTGGCAATAATGTGGTAGAAATTAACGTTTAATGCGTTCGGAACTATTTCTAACGCGTCCGAAATGTCTAGATATTACGGGCGACCGGTTGGATTGGTGCCACCGACACATTTTCTTTCGCAAACGTGTTGCAAAACCGCCGAAATTTCCCCCCCGGGACGATGCAGATAGCGACTTTTCGGTGTCTCAGTTGACGAACGCTTAGCTTAGCAAAACGACATCATAACGAATCCGCCATTCGTGTCCAGTTCGCAAACTCGATCCAATATCGAATCGGTGCAATCGATTGATGCATTTCATCGAATACTTCATTAAATCATCGTCACAATGGGATATCTGCTTGGTGATCTTGTTGCGTACAATCGGTAAGCGAATGGGCGTGCCATTTAAGCAAATGTCTCATAAAGTTAATTTAATGGATCAATTATATCTTCAATTAAACGCGTAATTGATCGCGCTACCTGACCGCACGAACGTAACAATTATCTGCGTGTAAAAGTGAAATTGTTTCAATCATTCCTATTCGGGGCGTTGAGCGCGCGCCTGATTAGACGTGAGTTTCATTCGAATTCAATTAAAAGGATGCCGCACTTCAACTTCATTCACAGTGCAGCCATCTAATGAAATCAACAATTATAATTATGTAAAGCAATTGAATACAAATTCATCACATTTTTTGTTGAGTTTGATTGGTGAAACGAAGAAAGCGGTGAAACTTGCAAGCAGGTATGCGAATCTATGCATATAAATTGAAAATCGAAATACTCGAGAGATTTGGCACAAGAATTTTCATAAGTCACCGTTTGTCATACAAATTGTTGGCTGGTTTATCACCGATGAAAATGCTGTTGATTATGAATTTTCAGTGCAAACGTGTGAATCATTTCAAGGTAATCATTTGCTATTTTTAAGCCTGCGGGATGTTTCAGGCGATTTATCATATATTATACAATTTATTGTGTCTACAACGGTGATAATTTATGTGTATTTGCAAAAGATCATATGGTAGCAGTTATTTATATTGCTTACGTGCAATTTCAGATGTTGCACTTTCAGGAAGCACATGAAAATTTATTGCTTTGAATTCGACCATAAATTAGTGCCAAATTTGTTGATAAAGAATGAAATTGCATCAAAATATGAAGTCATCATTTATGAAACTTTGAGCAAAGTTTGCAATTGGAATTACTAGATTTCCCTTGGTATTTACTTATTGTTAGTAAAAATCCGTTCTCTGCAAGGTTTATTAGCCATGAAACAATGGCATTTGATCCATGAACGACCACATTGATGGAAAAATGTGCGCAGGCATTCCGTGAGATAATTCCTAGAGTTTTATTGCAATTAAGACCAAACAAGCGCGGCGAACACCTCGAAAACTCCGACTTTTACCATTTGGGAGCGCGCATTTTTTCACGAATGAAGAAGTCACTCGTTCATCTCGTTCATCATCATCGGCATGCGCGGGGAGATGCCGAAGAAGAAGAAGCAGCAGAAGAAGAAGCGGCAGCATCAGCCGATAAGTGTATAACGGAATGGATGAAAATGTGGGTCCCGGATTTGTGTCAACCCGACACACGACATGCGGGCCTCCGACGGTCAAACCGCCGCTTCTGCTGCTGGTGCCGGTGCTTCTTCTTCTCTGCTCGATGCTTCTGTCGCTTTTATCAGCGCGCACAAAAGCCATGCGAGCATATTGCCATCCATTCACCATGCCAGTGCCGCCAATAACAATATCTACGCAGTCAGTCAGTTGTTGGTCGCGGCCTGCACGTCGAAGACGCGTCCGCATCCATCGATACCGGTTTCATCGTCGCCGTCGCCGCCGTCGACGACGACGTCGCAAACACCTGTTGCTTCTTGCAGACGTGCGCGCCCATCCAAAAGCATCCTTCGGCTTCATCTGCATCGCAACTGACGAGCTGCATGCACTCAAGGTGCTTGACGAATCCGGCCATCGATTGTAATGTGTGACAAGTGATAAGTGAGGCAGCTTTGAGTGTCTCTTCAGTTTAATTAACCATAAATAATACCCGGACGTTTACTGCAATTGAATTTGTCCGAAGAAGAAGTGCTTAAATTGTCGTTGCTTTCTTAATTTACTTGATCCCTCAAACGTTTGAATAACGACATCTGGATGCAAATCACTAAAACGAAATTGTGATGAAATTGCCAGAGATTGTTGTATCGGAGTACAAAGAGTAACAACTTACGATGGGAATTGTCAATNCCTCAAACGTTTGAATAACGACATCTGGATGCAAATCACTAAAACGAAATTGTGATGAAATTGCCAGAGATTGTTGTATCGGAGTACAAAGAGTAACAACTTACGATGGGAATTGTCAATAAAGCTGACGACGCGTCCATGCAGCAGCATGAATCTATTGACCTGGTGATCGATTCGCCGCCGTCACCGAACGTGAATTCGTTATCGGAGTGGCTGGATGCTGTCGCTTCCATGCACACGCATGCCGTATGGTGTCGCGCGGAGGCGATGAAACGGAACCGAACGCATCTCGAATTCAGCGACGAAGAGTCGGCCAGCGATGACAACGCGAATTCGTCACTCGAATCGACGGCGACGTCGTCGTCGTCGGCGAGCGATTTCAGCGCGTCGCAATCGTCCAGTGATATCGGGCTGATTGCCGACAGTGATGGGCTCGACGACGGGTCTCATGATGGAAGCGGTCGACGTCGACGTGAGCAACATCAGCCGATAATCGAATGCAAGTCTATAGCGCATCGCGACTCTGAACTTCTCGTAGCCTTGACCGAGAACTGCTCGCTCGGACCGGTGTGTTACTTCTGCAGGTATCCAGTCGATGAGTTAGGCCTATTGTAGGCAATTATTTATATTGTACACAAATGATGTGAATTCATCAACTCACCTGTGATATCCGAATTTTTGATGTATTGGAACTATAGGGAACACACAATGCACTCACAACATTGGGATGAATTTTAACCTAATAGAATAACACCTGGGGGAATTTTGGTAACATTTGTAATGTTCCTAGATTTTTACCCTCCGATTGGAGCCGATCATTTCCGAAGGTAGTCCAATAAGGATTGAGAAGGGGTTGAACAGGGAATAAAGAGAGGGAATAAAATGCAGGCGCGAAAATTCAAATTCAATTATTTTTAGGAACTTTCAGAAGTTACCAAAATATTATTCCTGACAGCTACACTTCCGGTTTAAAATGGCGAACATCTTTGTAGAGTAGAATATCAATCAGGAGAGTATTCAGAAATGTATCTTCACACCTTGAATATTTATAAAAAGAAACTTCACTGAAGTACGATAAATTTAACTGCATTACTAAAATTATCCTGGTAAACAAAAATATTAATCTTTATAAAATTGGAAACTTACTTTTTTGATATTTTTTAGCAAGTTGATGACATATTGATATCATTGTTCTTGAAATATCAACCACTTCACAAATTTTCATTTTAAATTTAAAGGATAAGGTGTGGATGAGGATTGTTCGATTGTTAAACAAGGCAACAACATTTCTTACACTGCCCTGCGATCATTGATTAAAGTTCAATGAGATTGACGGCCTAAATATGAGAAAAAAATATGAGAAAGTGAAAGTCGAGCATTTGACTTGCAAGCAATCTTAATGAGTATGCAATGAAAATGCGTCTAGCGCATCGGCATGCAAATTATCCGCAATTTAACGCGACGTACACGCAGCATAACTTGACATAACGCGGCGCAATCCAACGGTCAATTATGCATTCACCGAACATTACAAATTCAACGCAATCCTTCGTTTTGTGTCTCGTCTCAACACGGAATAATTAGCGAGCAATTGCCTGATGTTTCACTCTTTAATGTTACAGCAAGAAGAATTCGATCGTTCTTCGAACTCAACTATCAGTTCGAGTGCATGTGATAATAGGTAAGTCTTCTTCATTAACCAAAACTTATAATTAACTTTATACTTTCTGTAATTTTGAAAAATAGAAAAACTACTCACATCAGAGGGAAGGGAACTTCGCCGGGCGCTATTTTCGCTCAAGCAGATCTTCCAGGAGGACAAGGACCTGGTGCACGAGTTCGTCCAGAATGATGGACTCGCTTGTCTCATCAAAGTCGGCTCGGAAGCTGATCAAAACTATCAGAACTACATCCTTCGAGCTCTTGGTCAGGTGATGCTCTACGTGGATGGAATGAATGGTGTTATGGAACACAATGAGACCGTGCAATGGTTGTACACCCTGATTTCATCCAAGTTCCGCCTTGTTGTAAAGACAGCTCTGAAGTTGCTCCTTGTCTTCGTTGAGTATACTGACAACAATTGCATGTTGTTGATCCGTGCTGTACATGCTGTGGATGCAGCGCAAGGTCTTCTGCCATGGAACAATGTGATGAAGCTCCTGAAGGATTTCGATGCTGCTGACACTGAGTTGTTGATATATGCGACGACGTTGGTGAACAAATGCTTGAATGGTGTCCCTGATCAGGATACTTATTATGATCAGACGGATGCACTTGAAGAACATGGAATTGAGAATATCATCCAGCGTTACATGTCCAAGCCGGGAACGGATCTGGACCTTTTGCAGCAGTTCCAGATCTATGAAGCAGTCCTGCAGTATGAAGATGGCGAAGATGCGAGTACGCCGATCAAACATCTAGATGAAACGATCAGGAAGACTCTGCGCAGCCGAAAATCGCTTGTTGATTCGGCCGAACGCAGGAAGAGTCGTCGGCATTCAACTGGTAACACGCCGATGCATCATTCGAATGTTAATAAGAGGATGCCGCTGCAGGAGACCAACAATGAAGATAACGATGATGATGGATCGTCCTCCAGCTCGCAGTCATCTAATGGACTCAATCACAACAATTTGAATGGTTCCTACAAAGATCCACATAAAGGTTCGTTATTTTACAATGCGTTTTTCATGTAATACTTATTGTTTTCTCTGAATGTAGTTAATGATGCTGGGGTAACACCAGCTCTTCGAAGACGACTTGAACGTGCCGAGCGACAAAGGAGTTTCCTCAAGGAGCAGCAGGAAAATGCGACTCTCATACGGGGTGTCATCACGAAAGCGGACGAAATCAATTCCAACGGTAAGATACTTTCCGGGTTGAAGAAAGGATCACTCGATACAATTGTATTTTAGGTGGAAATTACACGAATGGCCTTCAACAACGCTTATCAAACGGTAACAGCGCATTGAATCGCAACGCACGCAAAGATCTGACGCCATTCATGAACGCTGTGAACAAACTGGACGCTGAAGAAGTCACCAAACAACCATGGATCATGTACGAGAAGGAAAGTTGTGAGGAAACGACGGATTTGAACAACGAAAACGACCAGCGCACGTTGCTTATGCTCAAGCTGAAGAAGGAAAACACGGTGAAGGACCTGACGCAGAAACTCTCGAATCAAAACATCCATCTGCAGAGCCCCACGTCGGACGAGAAGCGCAGCATGGAAGGCATGACCGGCCTCATCACCAAGGCGAAAGAAGGACTCGCCAAGTCCAAATCGCAAACGAATGTCGTCAAATCTCCGCCGAACGAACTCGCCGCGCCCAAACCTCCGGTCGAGGTGAAGAAGTCCGAGAATGAGATGCGCTGGGAGGAACTCATCGCCAACATGAATCGTCCGTTGAATCTATGCGATATGGACTTCACGGATATGGGCGATGATGATGAGACTGATGTCCTAGCGCCGATTCATGTGAATAGTGGCGTTCCCCCGCCTCCGCCGCCGTTGGAGTTGTGCGGAAATGCACCACCGCCTCCTCCGAGAGTTTGCATTCCGCCTCCAGTTCCGCCCGTCTACAATCTGCAACGAACGAAGCCGACCGAGACGAAAATCCCCATCAAGAAGAACAAGAAGACCGTCAAGTTGTTCTGGCGTGAAGTACGCGACGATCCGATCGGCAACATGAAGCTGAAGACTGGGTATATTTGGGACGAGCTCAATCCGGTGGCGGTTGACACGCAGAAGTTGGAACATTTATTCGAATCCAGAGCCAAAGACTTAATTAGCAAGGTAAATTCTATACTTTAATTTGTTCTTTCGTTTCTGCGAGTAACATCATACAAATGATGAAGTATTTTTGAAGATTCACACCTTCAAATTCTCTCTTTTTCTGAAACTGATATAATCACTCTTTTCTCTCTTGTTCATTCTTTTTGGCGTCTGCACTTTCACGTGTGTGTCCCCATAAATATCGAGCAGGAGGTGAGTTCGTTGGTCTGATGATGTTTTAGATTTTTTAAACACATCCGTACAATTTTTTTGTATCCGTAAATTTGAATGTACCACCCGCAAACAAAACAAGAAACTACAAGAATGGATTCTATACAAAAATTACCCACAGTCAGTTCGTTTCGAGCAACAATTTCAAGAAATAAGTTTGTCAAACATGAACACACACAGTTTGTGCATGAGATATGTATTGGCATGCCAAATATTCTTAGATGTTGTAGAATTTCCCCGTGTATCAAAAAATATGTCTAGGATAATTCACAATTAATCCACAACTAATTTTTCCTATTAATTTGTATGTAGAAGCAACAAGAAATCAACAAGAACAAAGAAATCATCGTCTTAGATCCAAAACGCTCCAATGCCATCAACATCGGAATGACGAAACTGCCGCCTCCACGTTCTATCAAAACCGCCATTCTAAAGATGGATGCGACCATAATGAACCGCGAAGGAATCGAAAAACTCCTCACGATGCTTCCAACCGAAGAGGAGCGCACCAAAATCCAGGAAGCACAAGCTTCCAACCCGGATGTTCCGTTGGGAAGTGCCGAGCAATTCCTCCTTACGTTGGCGTCCATTTCCGAGCTGCCTGCCCGTTTGAGATTATGGGCGTTTAAATTAGATTTTGAAAATATCGAACGCGAAATTGCCGAGCCCCTCATGGACCTCAAACAGGGATTCGAGCTGCTGCGAGTCAACAAAACCTTCCGGGCGATTCTCAGCACGTTGCTCTCAATTGGTAACTTCCTGAACGGCAATGAGGTCAAAGGATTCCAAATTGAATACCTGGCGAAAGTGCCTGAAGTTAAAGACACTGTGCATAAGCATTCGTTGCTGCATCATCTTTGCCATATTGTCATGGAGAAATTTCCAGATGCGAGTGACTTGTATTCTGAAGTAAGTTCAAATTGTTTACATTGAGACGTTTGTAACTGATGATTTTGGCTTGTAGATTGGTGCAATCACGAGGGCTTCCAAAGTGGACTTCGAGGAGCTCGCTCAGAACATTCTGAAGTTGGAAGCCGACTGTAAAGCTTCCTGGGATCATTTGAAACTAATCGCGAAGCATGATGGATCTACGATGAAGACAAAAATGTCGGAGTTTCTTGCTGATTGCGCCGAACGCATCATTTTATTGGGCATTATCCATCGAAGAGTAATCAACAGGTAATTTCAACACTCTGTAATTAAATCTATTTTCTTCATCTGCAACGCTTTCTGTAGGTTTCATCGATTCTTGCTTTGGTTGGGAATACCTTTAAGTCAAATTGGCGACACGAAGCCGAGCGAATTTTGTCGTATCGTCTCAGAATTCGCATTGGAATATCGAACAACACGCGAACGGGTTTTGCAACAGCTTGAAAAGAAGGCAAATCATCGAGAACGCAACAAAACCCGAGGCAAAATGATTACAGAAGTAAGTTTGATATTGCTTAGTAAATTGTTTGACTGTTTTCTTATTGTTGGGTTGTTGCAGACGCCAAAGTTTCGATCCAAAGAGGATAGAGCCGATGCGGAACTGCGTCAGATCTTGGGCAGCGATTTTTCGGACGTGGAAAGCCATCAGGGCACGCTGACGTGGCGCAGGCACAAGAAGGAGTCGAATCGCTCGTTCTTGGGCACAATTAATGGGCATTTAACTGACGGCGATGATGAGATACTCGAAAGCTTAGTGAAAACGGCGACGAAGACGCCTTCCACGCGCACTGCGCCCCGAGAACGGAAGCGGACGCGACATGCCGACCGCAAATCCCGTGAGTTGTATTATTGATGCATAGTTTTTCATTCGTTGGTGGCGGCGCCATTATAAATGAAACAATTGTCACATACCTTAGTAAAACGCTCGAGAACTAGGGAGAATCCATTTGGTCAACAGGATTCTCCTTGAAGTGATTCCCCAAAATTGGTACGTTTCGTGTGATTGTGTAGATTTCATTTAACGACTTGTTTGCAGTTCCGCTTTTAACTTGATAATGCTTGATAATTTGTGCAGAAAATTGATTTGGGTTTGTACTATTGAGTGCCTCTATTAAGATGTTTTTAACAAACGAGTTTATCCTGAATACATGAATAATCTTTGTTGTTTCTTTTTGCAGTACGAAGGACTTTAAAGAATGGCCTTAGCGAGGAGGAAAAGAAGCATCTGTCTGCCTATATTAAAGGCTATTCGTTTGCTGGCTAAGCTTTAAATGATACTTCATGATTCCCATCGTTGAGGGACGTTGAACCAGCTTGGATTTCTAATTAGGATTAAATTTGTTCTTGTTATTACTTGCTGCTCTAATATAATGACGACTGTTCACAAAACGCAAACGATAAGCACTTAAGAGATTGTTTGAAAGGACTGCATTAACTTAATTTGTATTCGTGAGTAATATTTCTAAGTTGTAGTTTGTCGTTGAACGTTTACAATACTATTATTAATTATTTATTAATGTGATACAAACCAATGCTATTTGTATTATCTTTATCTCTTCTGTTCTCTAATCTATTTCTGGCAATGTGCGTTTTCTTTTTACACGATTGCATATGCATGGTAGACATTTTTCGGCGGTTGCTAGATATTTTTGAGAAAACTGAGCAAAATGTGTAGATAACAAATTGCAGAAACAAATGAATAAAGAATACAATTTTTGTTAACGAATTTTGTGTTTTCATACAGGTTGTAAAACGTACATACATTTAAATCTCAATGTTTCATCCGGAGTCGTGCGCATGCGCAAATGGACTTCTTTAAAGTTAACCTACCAATCAAATCAAAGGATTTTGAGTATATTTGACGTAGAGGGAGTAATGTGATACATTACTCCCTCTTCAATATTCCAATTAACTGACATTTTCAAACGCAGCGCATGCGTATTTTTGCCGAAACACAAGATAATCTACTCACTCCATATATTTTATACTCCAAGGATTTAATCGTTATTTCGAATATTTTAAAGGATTTCAAGGCGAATAAAATGAAGAATTTATAAATTGTTTCTTTATTAAAACAGCAACAAATTCACAAACTGCACATGCATACCCATTTTACACACAGAGCTAAAAATGCTAGTAATATATTCGCCTATTTGTTTTGAATTGCTAATTTCCATTTCTCCATCTTCACATACAATTAGGATATGTATTTTGTTTGTGTGTTTCTGTATACACAGTATATAAACGCATAAAAAATTGGAGTAAGTACCAGACCTGCCATCGTATACTAAAATATAGATTGGAATGCTCGAAAACATCGACAATAAATATACATTTTTAAGGCGCTAGAGACAGAAACCTGTACAAATGATAAATGTTACACAATCGTTCCAAAACAATAGTAATTATGGGTGGTGAAAGAGTACGAAGATAAATCGTTTTCTGGTCGAGGGAGAAACTAAAAATTTCATTTCGTTTGTAACGTGATCGTTTGACAAATTGATGGTATGTATGCATTTATCCTATTCAGTCGGATAGTGTGAAATAAACAAGATGGCGATGAAGACTGCGTTAGAGCTCGTCGTGTTTGGGCCCTGAGAATTCATCGTGCGAGATGAAACCATTCTTATCCTTATCCTCATGCTGGAAGATCTCCTCCACGAGTTTATCGTGATCAGCAAGCATATTCTTCACCTCTTCGCTTTGCATCTCCCCATCAGCAGCCACCATTTGCTTCTTAAGGTATTCACTGACCTGAAACCAATTGGAATTAGTGAAACACTCCGAAGTGATGCTAAGCCTATAAAATCAGCAAGCAAAATAAGAGGACAAACACAAAAAGCTTCAGCGAATCCTTACAAACTCTTTTACCTCCTCCCTGCTGAGCATATTGTTCTTGTCGCTGTCGATTTCCTTGAAGACATTCGTCGTGGGTGCCGAATCTCCAATGTTGATGAGCTCTACTTCGAAGTGAAGAGTGGCACCTCCTGGGATGACACTACCAGCACCACGATCCCCATAACCCAGATGAGGGGGAATGACCAATTTCCTCTTTTCGCCGACGCACATGTTCGTCAAACCTTGGTCCCAACCCTTGATCACTTGCCCAACACCCAACTGGAAGGTGAACGGCTGGTCGCGGTCAAAACTGCAATCAAAGAGAGAAATTCACGGTGAGCATCCTTGATAACTTGAGTAACATGTTCTTGTACGCCATTATACGAATAGAAAGTACCAGTTTTTGCCGAGTTGATGACATTATGGTGCGTCGATTGCGGCATATTGGAAACGGGGAAAGTCTTCCGGTCTTAACATCTCTCTCATAGTGCAATTCATGAGTTAATGTCTACTAATCCATGGATGGAAAGTGCAGCCAGTCAGGTAATGAATTTCTTTTACATTTTCGAGCGATTAATGTGAAGTAATGACATTACAACGAGGAGCAATATGGAGAAATCAACCGGAAGTCACGGAAGCCCCATCTTGTTAGCTTACATCTGTCAGGTTTTTTGGTTATGTCCGGGGTTTTTAGTCGAATCTTGCCGGTTGAATTGGAGTTGGAAGCAATTGAAGTGGGAGCGCATAATTCTTATCAAATGCAGTAACATTTTACAGCTTTGCTGCTGCATTTTTAATGCGCGCACCGCCGGGTTTGATCCACAAATTTTCATCTTAAATAATTTAAAGCGTGTGCCCCTCTCGAGCGAGTGCGCTCCAGGTTGCGGACGGCGTTTCATGTTCTGGCGCTGTAAAAAAGTCGTATGGCATATTAGATTTGTTCGGGGTTTCTCCGAAAATGACTTGGAAGCCAATACACATGCACGGCCGCCATCAAAGCGAGCGGCCGACGAATAAATTTTCGATTGGCGAACTTGATTCCTAAGTGAGTTTCGACCTCTGCTCGCTCACCTCGCGCAACTTTCTACACCGATGGAATTGAAATTCCATGCGATACTGGACTTTCATGCTTTTAATTTTATAGCGCGTATTAAGACTTGCAAAATAACGAGGCGTAAATTCCGCCGATTTTTCGGATAAACATTTTAGTTTCTGACAGTCGCCAGACACTGGGGGCGCTGCCAGCCGTCTCCAGGTTGAGTGTTTTTCGAGCGGGCGCCATTCGATATGCATGAGTTTCGTTAATATTTAAGATCCAATGCGCACTGTCGTCGGCATCGAAGAAGTCCTCTCCATCTTCTTGTTCCGCGTATGGGAAAACGCAATAACAAGTGGGCGAAGACGCCGCTACCACCGACGACGACGACGACTGCTCCTCACAAAGTTTCAAACGTGTATTCCCGGTCGAGTCGTTTTACGCAACGAACGCCATCTTCAAATATTAAGAATTCGTGCCCTTCGACTTAAAAACCAACATGGAGTCTGCAAGGCGAAGGACACCGCACAGAAAACTTGAAAACTTTGTTTTGGAAAAACAACCAAGGATCTCCCTTCCTGCCAGCGAAATGTATCTCCAATGGGCTATTATTCAGCGTGACATTTGCGCAAACTTTAATAATTACTTAATCTATTGCATTATTTTTAGCTATAACTTAGCCAGCTACTAAGAGGACACTTAACCTCCAAAAAAACTACTTGGTCGAACTTCTGGAAGATGATTTCTCGTCATGAGGGAAATATTTTTCCAATAAATTACACCTGAAAGGAACTTTACACTTGCGTGTTGTCGCGAAAAGTCAAATCGTCTGCTGACTTGCAAATGCCAACCGCAAAGAAGCAACCCAAATGACTTCCTCATTGGAAGCAGTCACCTCACACGTGGAAAAACAGCATCGGGAAGAGATGCATCATCAAACGGCAATGCGGCTTCTTGCTCGGAAGCATCCTGCAAGGAAGCAGCCGTTGAAAGAGTCGAGAATCCTGTCTTTCTCGAGCGGCTTTTTCACCGTGCGCCCTTCGGTTTTCGCGCTTCGTGGGCAACGTTGCATATAAATTCGCCGAGCCGTTCATCCGTGTCCTGCTCCTTCTTGTGTGCATAAACGTCGTCGTTGCCGCAGGGAGAGGAAAAAAAATGACTACAGCAACAACGTTGCCCCTGCGAGTCAGTCAGTGGCGCACAAGGGAAGCTCCGAGATCCCTTTGGGCTGCGCCGTTTTGATTATATGCAGATGAAACAGCCAGACCCAACATGCAAAGGATAAGCGAGCGGCAGACGGCGAAAAACGGCGCCAAAGAAATATGAAGTGCATGCGGAACGGTGTCCTCTTCACGTGCTGCCAGCAAATTGCTATTAATAATGGCATTAATTTCTCCTGCCGCTTGCGAGGACGCCAGTGACGACATCAAGGACGATTTGGGCCTTCCAGTAATTAAGATGTACGTTGAATCAATATGCTTTCATATGCGAGTTCATTTAGATTTTAACTTCGTTTGGCTCCTCGTTTAAGGCAAAAAACCATCATTTTAAATGTTTCTAAAAGGAAGTAATGGAAATGAAGCCTCCATATTTTCCCAGAATTCAATAGTAGTAGAGATATTAGCTTTGATCTTCAAAGTGAGAAAATGGTAAAATTAGATTGTTTATTTTATTTAATTCTCAAGCTTTATTTCTCACAGTAATAATTATTAGAATTTGTTGGTAAATATTTGAATCGAACAAAAAAATGCTGTTTTAACCTATTCGTACAAAGGATCAAATCTGACATTTCAAATTTCACTGTTCGATAGCAAAATTTCAACTTAATTACCAATTAATGCTTTTAAATTGGAGTAATTTAGTTAAACATTTAACTACAGCATAATTTTTTTCAAATATCTCTTCCCTTATGTTAGTCGAGCTACTCAAATAGCAAATGGCAAATAATTAAATCTTGCCTGGATGTAACAAGACTAAGTGCCCAATTTACCTATGCATATACGAATGCAAAAAACCAATTACACATGAATAATTAGTTAAGTGCTCGCACGGTAAAATTGTCATGATATATCTGCGATTTTCCTGCCATGTTCAATACTCTCCTTTGCGCTTTCTGCTTGTCACAGATTCGAATGTGGATGTGTGAGCGCCGACGTGCGGAATGACTCCGCTCTTGGTAAACTTCAAACGAGTGTGAACATTAATTAGGCCTCTAATTGCCCGCCGAGAGTGCGATTTGCGAAATTTGTGCGCCGTTTGCACATTAACCACCCTCGTCGCGTTGTTCCTAACGACGCGACGCTGGCAAGACGCTAAGAATGAACTCCGAGGAATGAATGAACATTTGCGAAAACTTTCCGATTACTACAAACTTACACGGACGCCCCGTGCGAAATGTGCATCGGTTTCATACCGCATCGAGGTAGATTTTATGTTTGTTCAAGCGCTCGCGTCTTATTGCCTACATACATTCAACAACCAACTTCCTTGCAGGTGCCATTCGAGTGAAACAAACGAGGAGTGCACGCGAATCTTGTCCCGGATGGTGAAAAATGAGGCTTGTTTGTCGCCCGTGCAAATTGTTTGCTCCGGATGGAAATTGCGCACGAAATAATGCGATTAATGATTGGAAGTCCTCCGGGAACGGTCGACTGATTGTAAGATAATTTCCTAATCGAATTAGCACCAGCCAGTTTAACGAAAGAGGGGAATGAAGCTTTAAAGCTTCTGGAATGGTTGGTGCAAGGGCAAACAATGGCTTGCAATTTGCTTAGACGATTAAATATTAAATGCGACATGTTGCAAGTCTGCGCACTTATGTGGCGACAGTCAGGCACATATCTTCCTGGTTGGCATCCTACAGGACAAAGAGGATATGGAGATACAGGAGAATAAAACCAGATGTCTGCGCATTGTAAATCAACTAACTTTTATTGCTCAGTGTATTCGGGTAAATAATGAATCTCTGGTTTTCAAATGACTTGTTATTTTCGAGTTTGAACTTTGTATGATCCTATTTGTTTTCTGGGTTTTAGGAATGGATTCTCGATGAAAGAAATCTGATCAAAAAACCTAACCAAAAACTATTTCAAAAATAGTTGGACCAACTGAAATGTCATGAATAATAGAAAAAGTTACTAATGATGATACTCCTGGTACATTGGACCTTCAAGACAAACCATCTAGAAAACTCTCCTCGCAAAAAGAAGACCTCATCCAGACATGCATTATAACTTGGAAACTCAAGTGTCGCCAGCAAATATAAAAGCAGCTACAAGTTGAAAGTTTAAACAGCAGCAACGACTCGGCTGAACTTTGAACGACATTAAGATGCGGAACTGAAAGCGAATCAAAGAAAACGCCATGAATGAATGAACACCATCAGCGACGTAATCATGCGGATTCGGTTTACCAACAATAACCAAATTGAAGTTCGCCAAATTCGTTCGCTGATCGACTCCCCCAGACAGATCCGACGCGATGCGGAATTATTCAGGCGCGCAAACAAAACAAATCTAAACTTTGACACCGTCGGTTTTCACCTGCATATTAATCTTTATCAGAGCGCAGCATAGATTCAAAAAAATGAAGAAATATCGCACCGAGTTTAAATTTCGCGCCGAAAAAAAAAACCCACCTGGCACGTTTATCACACTTGGATGGTGGCGTTGTGCGCGCATTATGAGATAATTAAAGTTTCACTGCCGTATTTGACACCAGCCGCACTCGATTTGTCATCGGCAATAAACACTAATGTAGGACGCCCCAGGGAGAGATATTGGCGGCTTCCGTTCGACCGGAAGCGCCGACCGGGATGATGACACCCTTCGTGCAGTTAGGGTCCAGCCAGGCATGTTGGTTGTGTGTGCACAACTCCCGGATGGCATTACAGAGCATTTGTTTACCGTTCGGCTTACGAGCAGCTGACTTTACGCGCTCAACTCAGTTTTCATCCCTAATATGTGTGTGATACCAGCTTTTTGATGTCCTCTTGGTGTTTTGATACAGCTCGCTCGAGGGCTGAAATTAATCTTTCAACTATAATTCACCTGCAAATATGCGAAATATCAACACGTGCTTCGTCGTCCCGGGTTGTGTGTATTCCAATTGAATTACCTGATGTTGGAGGTAACAGGTAAGTTTGCAGGGCTGCATTTCGGTTTTACTTGAAGCTTGTACAATTTGCAGGATTAAAAGAAGCAGGTGCAGGAAGTGCAGCGTTTTGTCCATGTAAATGCGGGATTTGTGATCAGAGGGTGAGTGCAGCCAGAGCCAACATTGTAACATTATACATACGCCTCGTTGGGAAGTCAACTTGCCGACAGTTTTACAAGAAGATACGGCTTGTTACGGCCATAATTTTCCTGCTGGTTAACTGATTTTAATTTAGAAATTGACTCGCTTGCCAGGGCTTCCCTTACTTTGTTCTATTTAAAGAGGATTCGTTCCCGGATATTATTCTTTGTTGGAAGTTATAGAAAGTTTACCAAAAGTAGTTGCTAGTTCTTGGAGAAGATAGCTCTTGGTTACATTTTGTAGACATTGTAGTCATAAGTCATAAGTAACTTCTGTTTTTTGTAAATTTATTTATTTTACAATTCAATGATTTTCTAGCCCAAATTTGGATTCAACTTTCTTGAATTCTTTGACCATATTCATACCACTTCAACAACAAAATCAACAGTCAAAATTTCTTATAAGGAAGTTACTTATGGTTCAATCAAATAGTTATTGATCCTTAACAATCTGCATTTTCACGGATCAAAAACTCTGTCTTTCTCCACCATAAAAAATCTAATAAAGCAGCGATTTTATCACATAAATAAAAACCTCGGGGTGAATTTCAACGGTGTATAAAGAATGTTATTAATCCGTGTGAGTAAGTACATATTTCCACGGAACAAATTGGCCACTTTTTCATCGAGGCACCACAAAATGTGCAGACTCGAAACAAAAGCAAAGAATCGTACAGCTAAAAGATGCACAAGAGCTGAAGAAATGTGAGATAATACAAATTTTCACTTTAAATAAACGCCCCGCTCGCTTATGCACGAAATTGTAGACGAGTTATCATCGCACCTTTTCACTACTTTTCCCCCGTCTCATACATTCGCCCAGAATTTGCGGGCTGCTTTTTTCCAGCCGTTATTCCCGGCGAATTCCCAGCGATGAACACATGTAATATGGACGATGACGGCGTTTTTCGCCCGCTTGCGCTGCTGAAAAATGCCATGCATAATTTAAAACCACCCGGCAAAACCCCCTGATGATACGCCACCAACAACAACATTATATCCACCTATAAATTCCGCCATGTTAACATTAAAATAATCATAATCAGCACGCTTTTTAGCGTCGCATTCAAGCGGTGGGTTCAATCGAAGCAATCCAGGATATGGCATGAACAAATTGTTTATAACATTAGATGAATGAATAACAATATAACAATCAAGCGTCAAAATTCAAACGCGTTATTTTTCGGGAGCTCGTGTCAAATGCAAGTCCGCATCGATTAAAATTTCGAAGCATATTTTTGGGTCATCCTCAGTTTGAATTCATAGCTTCAATTATTTTGAAAATTGTAACTAACTGACGAATCATGTCGGTGATACTGAAAGAGTCGGCCAAAAAGGACGAGTCGCGTGCGAACGGTCTGCAGGACTCGCATCTCTTGTCGGATCTGCAATCCCTCCTGCCGGTGGAAACCAAAGCCATCCTGCAGGAAGCAAAGCAGGAGCTGGCTAATTCGACAAATCCCATGAGTAGCCGTCCGTACGGGGAAAATCACCCACGGTCCAAATGGACGGATGTCAACTACCAACCAACCAACAACCACCCACAAGAAACACAACAACAACAACAAATGCAGCCCCCTCAAGGACAATATAATCAGCATGGTCAATGCGCTCGCCATCCACAAATGACTGGATCCCAAGGGGGACAATGGCCCCAACAGCAACAACAACAAATGTCCTACAATAACAACAACAACATGATGCAATACAACCCGCAGCAGCAGATGACTGGCAAGCAACCTGTGGGACAGGTAACGAATGGTCTTCCTGAACAACCGGAACCTCGACAAGTGAAGCAATTCAACGCGAAGAACTCTGCCCTTTTGGCGAACGCCCCTGATGTCAACCTGCAGCAATCTTCCATGGCGAATGGACTGTTGCAAAATCAACAGCAACGCAATCAGCAACCGTTGGATAATTCGTGGACGGGTCAGGCGCCTCCGCAGGATGGGACAGGGGAAGCTAGCCCAAAAGGGGCTCAGCAGCAACAACAGGTTTATGAAGTGATTCAATCGTCAGCTCCCGGGAAACCTCCGCAGTTTGTCTTGCGTAACACGCAGGATATGTATCAAGGGTTTCCGGCGCAGAGGAATCAACAGATGGGGTTGAATCGCTTCTGTCCGAGGCATATGACGGGTGGGATGCCTGGGCAGGGGCAGATGATGCCGCAGATGATGATGGGTATGCCTGGAATGGCTCCAGGAATGACTCCAGGAATGGGTCCAGGAATGACCCCGGGCATGGGACCAGGGATGACCCCAGGAATGGGGCCTGCGATGATGACCCAGCCTATGACGACCATGCCAACGATGGCAGCAATGCCGCAAACCATGCCACCAGCGATGGCACGTGAAATGATGGCTCAGCCAACTGTTGCTCAACCTGGGAATGCGTATCCTTATGGATATGGGGCTCCGAGTGGGAATCATGCGTATCAGCCGGCGTATGGTGCTAATCATGGGATGCATGGACAGGGTGCTAATACCACCGTTTGTCAGAATCAAGGCTATCAGTAGACATTGTCTACTTTTATTCTCTTGTCAGTAGTCAGTGGGAAAATTCGTAGTTGTAATTGTACTTTTAGCTTGGGTAAATTTATCATTTAAATTATTAAAAGAAATGTAATGTGGTCTTAAAATGGTTGTTTTGTTGTTTTTGGTCAGTTGATACAGTGTTTCAAGGGTTGGTACCATGGAATGGGTTATTTCTTAATGGGATTGAATCAAAAACAATGTGGAGTGGAAAAATGATTTCAAGATAGTAACAGTTAAAACCAGTGGTTACCAACATGGGAAGTATTCTTCACAGGACAATTTCATTGCAAAGAAGGCAAATACCGACCAAAAGATTGTTACATGAAGATCTGGAAGGGTGCAACTACAATTTTTCGGAGATGGCTTAAAGATAGTTCATCCTAGATACAGGAAGATATTGGAAGTTGTAGACCCTTAGATGAAGTCTAGGTACAAATTTGGAATAGAAGACATAGAAGACAACTGATAGAATCTTAGGACCATAGACTACCCTAGAATCTATAGTGACAGACCACAAGAACAAAAGACTTTAATAACTTCTAGAAACTTGTAGTGATCTGACATGTCTGACACATCTGACATGTTTCTACTGTATAGATCATGGTGGTTCAGGGTAGATAGCTTTACAAATCCAATTGGAATGTTAAGAGCTTAGAAACAGACAGAAGTTTGTCCAAGAAGTTCAAGGAGCTGTTCGAGAAATAGAAGAAGTGCAACTACACAAAATATCTGACCGAAAATAGCTTGGTAACCAGTACCACAGAATAGTATAGAAAATGACTACTTTAGAGGATAGTTTAACAATCAGAACTATCCCAAATATAAAACAATGACTTGCTTGTCACTTTTTCCATCCTAATTCCCCTAAACAACACGAAGATGAATCGCAATCCACTATCACTCAATTAGTACCTCCACCCTGAATGTAAACCCAACACTTCCGGATCAAACTCCGTCCCTTTGTAACGTATCCGCCCACGCTCATATACAATTCGTTGACAATCCGTTAACAGAATGATGCATTCGTGCGTAATCCCCCGTTAGCTGATACAATAAACGAGCTCCGACCGCAATTAAACGCTCCTTTCAGCCCTTCCAACCCATGCGCACCTTCCAGCCCCATGATACCATGATATCATGCTTGCCAACGTGGCAGAAAAGTGCGCAAAGCACTCGGACAACGCCAACCCGCACAAACGAACTAAATGTTTAACAGGACGTTTATTTAACCATGATCACAAGCATCGACGGTGTACGACCACATTTGTGTGTGATATATTCATCCACAATCACAGGTCGGTCCGCGTTTGGAATGTCCTCGCTGTATGATGCGGTCAGAGGGCACAATTCGGTGCAGTTGGTCGCGGTCGGGCGTCATTTCACCGCGTTGACGTGTAATAGAAAATTAACAATGCAGATGCAATACGACGAGCCGGGAAAATTGCGTTATCAAATCGGCGCACGGCCGGCCAACAACGCTCTTCGTGTGTGTACCATATTATTGCAGCGGCTGCTGATGGTGGATAATATGGACGGACGCAGTTGGGGTGCACAATGAAGGCTCTGCAATCGACGTTCGGCACTGATATGCATTCCCGACCACAGAGGGTTTCTCATATCAGGTGGTGGTTGGTTGCATGCCACACACTGGAACACAAGTCATTCATGTGGAGGACAAATGTGTTCGCCACAAATTGAAACCACAATATTATCGCTTTTCTGGCAGAATGGTATTCTGGAAAGTTTGCTGTTGAAAGTTGAGGGGTTGCATGATTTTTTGGATTGTGAATTTTTCAAATGACAATTTCATTCCTACTCTTCGTTGGTGATAAAGTAAATTGTATTGTTATAAGCTTCTGAATCTTTGGTGGTTTTCTGGTTCTGAAGATCACTCACCGGATTGCAAATAGTGGTTCAAAACTGGTTCTCAAAATCCAAAACCCAGGATGTCATAAATTTGAAGCTATGGGTTAAATAGACTTCAAACCATGATTCAAGGCTTGAATTGAGGTCCTTTATTCAGTTTAAATTGACTTTTTATGGGTGACTACTAAATTTAAGCAAAAAGTGAAGTTTTCCAACAAAATTCTTCATTATATTTCAGAGAAGACATCAAACTTATTGTATTAACTATTTAAAGGAAGCTGCAATTGGATTTCCTTAGTCGAACAACAAAATTTAGTTGGTATCATAAAATATTCTTAGTTGAGTAACAAAATATACCTAATATGTTGAAATAATTTTAGTTGATTGTCAACATCTTATAAATATTCTGAGATTTTCTTAATCGAACAGTTACATCTATTTAATACTAGAAAATCTTGATCTTGGCCTTGTTTAAACAAATTTGTTATTCATGAACTAAATTTGCCACATTTTAGTAACCACCTGAACAATTTCTCAGAAAAAAAAACTGTTACAAAACCGCAATGCGGAAATGGCAACTAATAAATTTGTTTATACAATATTTACGAAGACTGGCGCGCACTCTTTGCATTTCCTGTAAACAAGCGCATAAGCGAATAATCCAATTGAACTTTTAACTTGGTCCCCCAAGTTTCCGGCGAGGAGTGAGTGCTCTCGGCCGCGCTCGCGCTCTCCGAGCACTAATTAGGTCCATTTCGGAGCTGTGCGAACTTTTCGCAAAGTTTGCCGGACGCTGGGGCGCAAAAAATGAATATTAATGTCTAAGTGAAAAAGTGTGTTCGCACGACTGCCGACCGGATATGTGCATACGACCACCACCACCACCAACACTCCTACAGGAAGCTCCTCGTGTTTATCGCCTTCGGTGACACTGTCAGCGTTGTCGTCAACGAAGGCGACAGCCCCTGCACCGGGGGCTACGACGAAGACGACGACGACGACATCGGCGTCAACGTCGAAGAGACGGGTGTCTCGGCTTGAGTCATTCCACCGGCTCCTACTTAAAACTTTATAAACTCGGGGATGATTTAAGGCGGTCGGTCGCTGTGGCCGTGCACCTTTGTCCATACCTGGCGGAGATCTTTCCCGGGAGGAAGAAGAAGGAGGAAGAGGAAGAAAAAAATTGGCGGCGAGACCGAATCGTACGTGCCCTCGATTCGACGAACGTCTGGTGGCTGGGAAGAAGTCAACGAGTCGTTCAAAAGGCGCTCAAAAAATGTCATTTGGCTGCGGTTGATGTTTCCTTCATAAAGAATTTATTTTTCCGGCATCCTCGTGCATCAATAACGGTTGCATTCCAAGAGCGTGGGTTAAAAAAGTAATGTTTTGCTTAAGATAATTTTTTAAAAGATATTTTTTTCTTGAAGTTTGTATGATGTCAATTAACAACATAAGATAACAAGGATACAATATGGCTGACGAATTAATTGTAGAGGGCGTTGTAAAATTGCAATATGGCGCCTCTAGAAAAAATATTTGAAAGAAGTGTTCAATTGATAAAGTGAATTTCTTTTGTGATTATCCCATGTTTAAGGTGACAAATATTGCAAGATGATGTAAGTTTTTGCTAGCAGATTTTATTATATTTGTTCAATGATGTGGAAACGTCAAAAACTCCTTGAAAGGAATAGATAAAGTTCAGCCTAACCTCAAAAGGACTTTTTTCATTTCCATATTGACTTTTTTACTTTTCAACTAAAACTTTTTTGTCTGCATTATTAACGTAACAACAAACAGGAGGCATGTTAATGCAACAATTTCCAGAGGAAATCAAGTGCGTCCCAGCGACGCGCTCGTGTACAAGGATAATTATCCAGTGCATATATTTTATCGGCGCGGCAAGCGCCAAACAACTCGCAAATAAACAGACAAGGTGTAAATATCAGGTCGCGTCCACGGAACCGGAAACGCAACTATGCATCCGCAGTGGATACGCGAAACGAAACAGGAAAACACCATTACAAATCCCCCCAAGACAAGTTACAAATCCTCGTAGAGCCATGTCCTGTTCCTCCCCCCACCCTTTCATCCTCATCCCGCCTCATTCCCGGTTCGCGTGCATTTCGCACTTGTTTCGCACCGTGTTTCCGCTTTGCCGGCTGCTTTTCGCCGTGTGTTGCGCATTCAACACTTTCCATCTCTTTATCGCGCTTTTTATCGCACGTCACTTTTCATACTTGCACCCAGCCCATATTCCCTCATTCTTCCCTAGAAATATACACATGTATCGTGGAGGAATGTGGGTGCGAAAAGCGGCGCTGTCCAAAAACCTAAACTATTTCAAGTTGATATGCAACGACGATCATTTTTAACCTCGCGAAAGCGAAACGTTTTGCATTCATAACTCTTGCTCCTCGATTCTTGCTGCCGCGAGTATCCTCTCTTTCGGGGAGGATGTTCCAGGATAACCCGGGCAAAAAACATGTGTATAAAATATATTTCATTGGCGCGCGTTTGTATGTGGCGCACGTCAGAATATTGCGAATGGCGAAAATGCGCCAGCTCTGACTACATTTTATTTCACTTGTCAGCGCGAAATAAAAAAACGAGCGATAATAAGAGATATGAAATATTCTTTCGGCTGTCGTCACGAAGCAGCTGCTATTTTTTGCATGCTTGCATAAATAAATTGCATTTGGATGTAATGTGCAAATTTGAATGGACAGCTTCCGTTTACTTGCTGTGTTTGACATAGTTTTAGATTCATTGACTTCATTAATTTTGAAAGGATTAGGGTTGCAAAATTGATGCTCATGTTTTTTAGAATTTCCAATCTAAATTTTTATTTATCTTGGAAAATACCATGTATCTGTGTTTGCAAATATAATTTTCTTAAAAGAAAAACGTTGCATAGCTAATTTTTGTTATATAATTAATTTCACAAAATTATTCTGGGAAAATTAGTTTAAAAGTTTCATTATCCTTTTGGAAGAGGAAACATCAAAAATGAGAAATATCACTAAAATTCCAATGATTTTTGCCCACATAGAACCAATTAATTACTTATAAACCAAATATATTTAAATTATTAATGAGGATTAAATATTTACAACCAATACCGAAACGACAACAATTTATCCGAATATTTTAGTATGATTTTAGTGCAATTAATGCTGCTTTTAAAGTGTAATTAAAATTTTAAAATGTCCATTGTTACAATCATAAGTTTCCAACTGTTGAAATTATAATTTGGAATTCATAACTTTTGATTTTAAAATCTCTTATTGTAATTTTTAATATCAAATGACATTTTTGAAAAAATTTCTTTTGTTTAACTTGGAGAAAGCTTTTAAATGGTATAATGA